>LBLO01000326.1:0-31064 GCA_004354395.1 Chondrostereum purpureum | reverse complement strand
GCGAGTTTCTCAGTGATGCCCAGACAGATCAAATGTTCTCGAGATTGTTTCGTGGCAGTCTATACATTCTCAAGAGGGTCACTGGGTATTCCGGAGGCCAAGCCGGAGCTGCTGCTGCCCCGGAAGTAGTTCACGATGCATGGTAACGTTGCCTAGGTTCCAATCACAAAAGAGGTCCACCTACCATTAAAACATATCCGTATTCCCTCTGAACACTGAGCAGAAACATTAGTTAGGTTATGAGCCTCAGCTGATGAAACCAGAATTGACGAACGCGGTTATGTTCCCCTTGACCACTAAACGACCACCGATAAGATTGCATGATCCCATCTTCGCTTTCCCTCGAGATAGTGAAATCCCCCTGAAATAGAGGACATAGATTGTACTCCCATGTTCCTATCTTAATCTGACAATTCGTAAGATCGTGACCCAAATCGTGTGTCGTCGAGATCGAGTACGATAACACGTCCAGGACTTGAGATAGTAACACTGTCAGGAGAAAGGAATGAGGGATAAGCATGGTGGTGGTAAGGAAAGAAGCTAGTGCAAGATGTGAAAAGCATTTCCATATCCGGGGTAGATGGCTCCATAACCACAGCCTCGCCCTCCTGTGAAGTGACAGAAGCATCCCATGATCCCGCGCGAAGCACTGATGTCAGTTCTCCTTCCCAAACGATGATGCAGATGGTTCAGCTAGGAAGATAAATTGAGACTACCAGCCATGAGCTACAAGCAAGAATCGGAAAGTCGATTATTCTGGCTTTCCCGTCTTCAAGGATAAACGTTGGCACTTGGAATCGAGTGGGGATGAATCTGCGAATAAGTGTTTCATGAAAGCAACTATCGTAAGTTCAATGACTTCAATCCTTGTTGCAAGGTTGGATATTGCTCTTTGGAAATTGTAAGTGACTGCCGTTGAATGCCGGTGCCGGATGTATAGATAATCGTCACGTGAATGAGCTTGCGCCACCGTTCGCAGCCGGCAGGATTTGCCGGTTCTGCGGCTTCTGCCACTGAGCACTCACCTTAGCCACAAGTATTGGGAACGCCTTGTGACCTCCTAAAACTCAGAGAAACCTCAAAACTGCTCATAAGCAGTGCGTACACTTTCGAGATAAATGTTCGCCTCTCTCTGGACACCAACAACACCTAATTTAGATGACATAACCCGGGGTTAGAGAGCACGTAAACACCGATATGGTTTGTTGTCGCGTTTTTCAAATTAGACTTTTTTCGTTTCGTTTCTTTGTTGTTCGCGTTACGGTTACCTCTGTTTTCGTTCATATTCTATTGCAAACTCTCTTGAATGCTCTAAAAAAAACCTTTCAAACGTGCGCGTCAATGGTTTCTCCGTGGCCCAGTACTAGCAACCACGACTCGGATCCATCATCCAGGCTTTGCAACAACTGTGGTGCACCAAATTGCCGTTCCTGCGCAGAACGACATAGACAGGACCAGCAAGCTCTTGTCGATATCTTGAATCCCCGTCATGGGCAGATAACAAGGAAAACACGAAAGGCTAGAATAGCCCCTGTCAATCAGGTGTGTGTATTCATTGAGGTGATTGGATAATATAGAACATATTATCTAGGTCTATTCTACTACGAAACGTATTCCATGGTTCAACACTCATGGTGAAATCACACATGTTCCTGGGTCTACACCATTCGTTCTACCGCGTCGTCTTGCCCTAGCAAATCCCATCACGGCTCAAAGAATTATTGAAGATCTTCATTATTCGGCTTTGTTTTCAAATCCTTTGGAATCCTTTCCTCCATATGAGGTCCGTGTCTGCGCTGCCAAGAACTGTGGTATCTTGATTTCGCCACGGACACCGGAGGCTAGGTATTGTCAGGAATGCAAGTCAGTGTCTGCCCCAGTAAGTTTCTTGATAACTCTGATGGCTCCTTACCAACATGTTGACCCAGGTGCTGCCAAAGCACCCAGCCAACGTACCCGAGATCATAGATCTCACTTCGGTATGCTGTAGTTCATCTATTGCGTCATATAGATCTTAATGTGTTTGAACGGCAGGGAGAAGGAGACCCTACCACACCTGTGGCGAAACCTAAACCAGCCGTGGCTCGCAGTTCCCCTGTGTCTAGAGCATTCCCTTCCACTCCTGTATCTCTTATCCACCCCAGTTCTTCGCCAGAGGTTCTTCGTATCTCGCGTCGCCCGAAACTGTCCAGCTCTTCAGCTCTTCCATCTAGCCCGTCTGCACCGATTTCACTTCCCGAGCTCGCTCCGTCTGCATCTGCATCTGTGGGAATCTGTGCATCCCCTGGATGCACTAGAATTCTCAAGTTCGGCACGGGATCAAAGCGATGCTTGGTTTGTATCAAGCAGGATTGGAAGAGCAAGAGTCATTCGGCAGTGACGCCAGTCGAACGGGCAAAGAAGAGGAAGAGCGTTACTTGGGCTGACATGGATGCCATCGAAGAGGCTCGACCGTCGCCAAAGAAAGCCCGGCATGAGGAGGCAAAGAACGTAGGAATCACAGACTCTACTACTCTAGCGGATAACAAGAAACAAGAGTTTGAAAAGTCTCCCTCGGAACCCACCCCACTTTCAGGATGGGATAGCGATCTCTCTGATCTTTCGGACTCTGATGTATCCGATTCAGACGAGGATCCTTTGATGTTGAAACAACGACAACATCCGTCGCGAGGTAGCTCAGATGGTGATACTTCGGACGATGAGCCTCTGATGAAGCGTACCAAGCTGACGATTCGCCTACCACGAAAAGCTCCTTCCTCTTCTCCCAAGGCACCATCGTCTTCGACGCTCCCTACACCGGAACCCTCCTCATCACCAACTCCTCCAGCCCCCGATCGCTCAACTCCTGCTGTGTCGACATCTGTAGATACTTCCGCCACGCCAGAGTCATCCTCTTTGAATCCTCTTGACGGCCATCCACCTGGGACACGCATGTGCATCATTGCGGGTTGCCCTAATGTCATCAAACCCTCATGCAAGGGAACGGCATGTCTCTCATGTCGTTCCAAACACCAACAACACCGACGAAACATCGCCGCCGCTATCGCTAACGGGACCATTCCCAACCGAATGTGCAACATCTGCAAGCACGTCCTGCCTATTTTTGAAGAGTACCGGTGGAAAAGCTGTCACCCTTGTCGAGCGAAAGCTCGCCGGAAGGAAACACTGGCACAGGCGCTGAACAGGAGGGCACAAGTACCAAAGACGAGGCCGGCAGTGGATGTCCGATTGAGGAGAAAGGATGGGAGATGTATTTTTTACGATTGTGGGCTGATGGCATTGGAGGGGCAGGCGGAGTGTGTGCAGTGTGTGGATCGGAGGGAGAGGGGGAAGTATATTGATGATGAAGATGTTCCGTGGTTCACTGGGGCAGACGAGCCGAGGGAAAGACTGAAGAGCGCAATGGTGGATACTGCACCGAAGGAGGTATGTCTTCTGTTCTTAGATTGAACGTGTCCATGCTTACTTACAAGTGCCAGCATCCACCGCCACCTCGATCTCCCTATCCAACATACCAGTCTATGGGGAAGTTGTTTATGGATCTGGAGAGACGCCTGGCGGCATTTCTTGCGGTGCAATCAAAGTATTATGAACATAGACCTCCGCCCTCTCCGAGTCAGAAGTCGAAATCTCTCTTTTCTTTCGATGGAGAGTTCTCAGTCATCACACCCGACTTGGAAGTTCTTAAGCATAAGAAGGAGGTTATGAAAGATATAAGAAATATATGTAATGAGGTGAACAGGATTGGAAACATCGGCTTCCAGTAAGCAAATCACTTCACTCTTTGCTCTGCTTGGTTGACCCTCTCATCGTAGCCCGAAGAATTACCATGCTGCAGCTGCACACGGTGGAATAGTAGCCCGATTTGTTGCAGAGTCTACAAGTGAACTGGAGGTGGTTGTGATACCAGACCACTCGCACAGGCTTTACGCGGCACAGAGGACAGTGATCAGGTTAAGATTGTTGTGTTAAGTTATGGACAGAAGTAAACAAATAGTATAGTGTTCTAGTGATTTTTTTTAGCTTTCGAGTAATTGCTTTGATTATTATTTTCTGTAGTACGCTCTAGAATATGTGTATTTTCATGTTATGTTCTTTTGCTTGTTTGAAAACAGGTGCCCGGACCGAGGAACACAGACATCACTTTCGTTCTTACGGCCATGCCCACTGTGATTGACCCTCTTCCTGGCGCTGTTTCTGGCTGTATTATAAGTGTAGATTACACTATAATGCTCTATCGTAAGTTCGCATTCGAACTGATGATGCTCGACAAATCATCTCTCATTATATTAGGTTTCAACCATAATTCTTCATAGAAATTAGAATTCCTGGCACGCATAACATAAAGTCCCAACGTGTATAACGGTATATTTATACTTGTCCAGTCACCACGATCGGTGTGAATTGCCAGTGCCATCTTTTTCTCGATGCACCGTCTCGTGGTTAGTGCCCATGCGCGTCTGCGATATTTCTCCGACGAATCCCAAAACATCCGGTCCTGACACGGTCCCGAATCCCAAAAAGAATTCCAAGAAATTGCAGTAATAGCCTCGTGATGTATGGTCTCTACTGGCATATAACATGGGATCTCCTCAATCTTGGAAGTATCATTCAAACGCCCTTTTTCCCGTAACCAACTGCCGGTCATGTCATTCGTGAAGACATCGTGTTTGGTCTCGCTCCTGCTAGTATCTGGAGCGTTTGCTTTGCCCAAGTTCAACCAGCTGGTGACTTTTGGTGACAGTTACACCGATGTTGTGAATGTCGGAGATGGAGGGGTCGCATGGCCTGTCTATGCAACTGGTTATGCGAACGCGACACTGTTCCCATTCGCCCGATCAGGAGCGACTTGCTCGAATAACATCACATTCAGACCATTCCCTTCTCTCTTTGAGAGCCAGCTGCCAGCGTATGATGCTCGCATCGAGGATATCGGGTCACTCCCGGCAGAGGATACTCTCTATACCCTTTGGATTGGTACCAATGATGTCGGAGGCAACGCGCTGCTCTCTAATCCTGGCAACTCCTCAATAGTAGATGTTACGACATGCATGGTCAACTGGGTCAGTACTATGTACGAAAAAGGAGCAAGAAATTTCTTATTCCAAAACGTGAGTGCAATTATAGGTCATTTGTTGTGCACAATGCTGACCTTGTCATTACAGATGGTCCCTCTCCAACATGTTCCAATGTATACACCCGATGCGTACTACTCTAGGTTCTGGACGGCCCCACGGAACTCAACAGAATGGAGTCTGTTCATAACCGAGCTCGTTTTGTCGGGCAACGCTCTCACCAAACTGATGCTAAAGGATCTGGCTCCTACACTTCCTGATGCTCATGTCGGCAAGTCCTTAGCTTCCATCTCCTGTGGCCAATCTCATGAAAAGATATCCAGGAATCTTCGACTCTCATAGTCTTTTCCAGGATATGCTAAACAATCCTTCCGCGTACCTCAATGGGACTGCGCCTTTAGACACCACTGGAGCAGTCAAGGCCTGTGTTTTCCAAGAAGGAGGAGGCGGGGAGAACTGCACAATTGCGACTGGGACTGATAAGGATAGCTTTTTATGGTATGTCTGGACTTCTGTGCGCGAGATAGATTCTGAGGCCAGATGTGTAGGTACGACGAGCTCCATCCTAGCGAACAGGCAAACCGAGTTGTAGCGCGAGAAATCTCTCAGGTGCTTCAAGGAGAGGAAAATCAGTGGACCACTTGGCTGACCTAAACTCGCTATCTTGGTTCGTATTACTATYATGGATTGARTTAATTTGGACAGAATAAAACTATTCATGAGGGGCATGTAAACGCGTAACCATYTTTAAGACGTTAGCGACTCTACTAGCCATTCCCATTTGTAGGGGTCCAACTTTTCGAAAGCGAGGGCTGACCGCCTTTGCTAATGGTCTCTAATGTCGACAAGCTTACCCCAGTGGTATGGTCCTTCGATTGCCCCACGTGGGATCACTAGGACATCTGGCTTGGAATCTAGACTAATGGACTCGGACATGGTTGGTAGAGTCACTTTACTAGCTAGGAAATGTGTGCTTGCTTGGCCCCCCACTTTGCGCATTTCTGTCATGGTACCCTTTGAGATACTCTTTCCCTGCAACTATACTAACAACCCGTCGACCTTGGATCCATCTTATCTTCCNTTTGCCTTAAAGACTGAGGTATTCGCTGCAGATACAGATACGCTTGTTTTTCTGCAGTTATTGCAATGGCACATAAGAGTACGAATAAACCCCATGTATCGGATTCTTTTGCAGAGGCAGACGGAAAATCGGGTCGCTTCTTCGACCATTATGAGAATGGGGAAGTCCAAGTTTGGTCTCCGTAGGGCTTGATGTCATTTTTAGATCTCGGAAAGTACGTCCGCTGATGGTACCTTTCGACACTGTCTGTCAAGATGCTGAGAACCCTTGAGGCCAATGCAATGAAGACCTACTGTGTCCAAGAAATTAGATCTCCTGTGGAAAGGACTCAAAGTTGACCTACTTATTGTACCTCGCCTTGCATAATGAGAATAAGTTAACCCTGTCAGAAATTGTGGCGTTCTAACGCCGCGCCGATCTTCGTAAGGAACAGCTTCCGGTCACACAAGACCATCGGAGTGGGGTCAATTATCAGAAGATCACCCNACGGGGCAGCGGGATGGCGGGCCGTCGCATATTCCTGATGATTTCCTTCCCGCCGCGACGTTCGACAAAAATACAAAGGCATAAATACCGAGAGAGATGTGCAAAGCTAAGCACAGTCCCCCGTTGTCATGCTCTTCACTCTAGCTCCCGTGCTTTTTGGAGCGCTTAGCCTCGGACGAGCAGCCGTCACTGGCACTGAAACCCCTTCCACTATCACAGTCGGAAATGGACAGCTCACTTTCGTGTGCGTCTGCTAGTTCATGCACCCWTAGGGMTTTACTAACATTTCGGCCAAAGAATGACCAAAAGCTCTACTGAGATAACTTCAGTTTCCTTGGAAGATGGGTTCAACCTCCTGGGATCGGGTAGACTCTACTACGACTGCTACTGCACTCCGGCGGGATTCCATACACCAGGCTTAGGAAACCTCACCCTTGTCACCTCAGATGATTCTCAATACGGAGGCATAATATCAACTTACCGCCATCCACAGACGCAACAGTTCTTCCAGAAGTCTTGGTGGTTGAAGGACGGAGAAACAAGCATANCATACTTTTACCCGACTGGCGTATTGGAATGAGACGGTACCGTTCTTAAGAAACCTTCAGGAGCTCAGGAATTTGTTTAGACCTAGTAGTGGGATTTGGACACATCTGACTAGCCGACCCGGGAATACAGCGCCACTTCCTTCGTCCCAAGCGGTCGCTTCGCAGGTGGTGGTACAAGACGCGACGTATGTTGAATTCCTGACTTTGAGGCGTCATGTGGCTGATTGTACATCCAGGTGGTATTTAGGCGCCGTTGAARATGACCCATATGTCCAAGAATATGCTGACTATTTCACCAAATACACGTTCTCCGATGCATGGAGGTCGCAGAAAGCCCATGGAATGTACGCTGATGGGTCTACTACAAATGGTACAAGTTATGGAGCATGGCTGGTGATGAACACAGTTGATACTTACTTTGGTGGACCGGTGAGTCGCGAATGAAACATCCACAAAAGTCGGCTGAGTATAGGTCCAGACGCACTCCGACTTGCTCGTGGATGGCATCGTCTATGATTACATTGTCAGCAACCATCACGGAGATGGGTATGTCCATTCACCGTTCGGCGAGAATCTTTATCTGAACCATTCATAGAACACCGAATATTACCAATGGCTTTGATAGAACCTTTGGGCCTGTTATATACCACTTCAACACCGGGGCATCCTTGGAAGAACTTCACGGAGAAGCCAGTTCGTTGGCAGATCCTGAACGCGATGCAGAGTTCTACGACATTATTGCTCCCCATGTTCCCGGATATGTACCCACCTCTGGACGAGGGACCTTCAGTGTCTCGGTACAACTTCCTGAAGGCGCGGAAAATGCCATTGTTGTTCTTTCCCAGGATGGTGTTGACTATCAGGACAACGTTATCGATACGACGGCGTATCAATATTGGTCAGAAGTCGGGGGAGAGAGTGTGGTCATTCCCATGGTCAAGGCTGGAACATACAGGTTAACAATATATGCTGACGGTGAGATCATGCACCTTAAACCCGGAACTGCAGGTCCTGACTTTGAGCAGGGATCTTCGGAGATTATGTTCAAGACGGCGTCGTCGTTGATGCAGGGAGTATCACTGAATTGAAGGTGACGTGGGAGCCAGAAAGCCATGGCGAGTGCAGGTTGACCATCTCCTAGAGCGACTGAACTGACACATACGATTCGCAGGGGTCGAGCTCTGGAGAATCGTAAGAAGCCATCCTTTTACTCATGAACACTATCACTAACCTATGACCTCTCAGGGAACACCAGACAAGTCTTCTGGAGAGTTTAGACATGGTTACGCTGAAGATACCAGCAAACCACTACAGCCTGAACAGTATCGGATATAGTTGAGCTCCTCGAGTTTTTAATGCGACGTTTCAAGAGCTGATATAGTATGAAGCTGGGGCACCTACCACTTTGCTGAAGACTTCCCTACTGGTGTGAACTTCACAATCGGGGAGAGTGATGTTGGGACTGACNTGAAGTGAGCAACATTCGGTTTGGTCTATCCTCAGGCGATATCTGATCCATGACTAGTTACGTCCATTGGAGCGTATTTGGCCCAACTTATGAAGACAGTGCAACCTACACAGAGAACACCAGTAACTGGACGATCAACTTCAACCTCGATGACTCTTTGAATCTGGAGAATAGCACAGCGACTTTCACAGTCCAGCTCGCTGGAGTGAAAACGGCCAGTGGTAATACCGACGTCACCAACGGTATGTGCTTTCCCCAGTTCGAATATGAGTTCTGCTCATGCACTACAACTGTGATATGTAGGTGAATGGAGCAATCTCCCACTGACGTACACATTCAATGAGAACCCATTGGCGTTTACTGTGCCATGGTACCAGAGTAGCTCTTGCGCTGTCCGAAGTGCTATCCAATGCTACCAGATTGCGCACACATTCGAGTTCCCAGGATCCTGGCTAACAACAGGGCATAACACCTTGATTTTAGGTGTCCCATATAATGCGACGAACATTGAAACCGCGTTTCTGACGGTAAGTCGTCTGTCACTCCGTCGCAAACGATACTAAGTGAGGTTGATTGACAGACTTCAGTATACGTGCAATACGACGCATTGCGGTTGGAGCTTCGGGAGAACTAGAGTCAGAGGCATGAGGATATACTTATTCACCTGTTCTTCCATATATTTAGTTATTACCCCGACACCCAAACATGCCTATGGTAGTATGCAATTCACTAGGCCCGGGTCTCTTCTCAGAGTTATGAAGATGTGAATGATTTTCAAACTTACCTTCCATTCGCGACACCTAACGACCAAAATGGGGTTCCGTTAACCAACTGTGGGTTTGAGCCATTGGTAGTGAGAGGCGAAGTTGAAATTCTGACGCGGGGTCGTAAACTTCCCGGATCGGCGCAAGCGGTGGCGCTTTGGGATACTGCTCAAAGAGCTAATTGATTCATGAGAAGCAAATGGATAATAAAACAGTAGCTAAGCCGCTAAGTTGTACATTGATTATTTGTTGATAGGCGTTGTGGGGTGCATCTATCCATCAGTTAGTACATGGTGGACACCCTCACGATGAAGGTGGAGAGCTTGGGATACTACTATAAGAAAGTTGAGAGATCGCAATATCTTAGAGAGCCTCAATTGGATACCCGTCAGTTGATTCCATATAATTAGAAGTAGTAATAGCACATAAGCACAGTACATACAATTTAGGAACACAAGACTACAACGTTTGAGGACTAAGAGGATGGCAGGAAAACAAGGAACCATTGATCCCCAGAAACAAAGCGTCCACATAGCATAGCACGATCTCGTGAGGCCTTCTCGAGATTCAAGTTATGCTCTGGGTTTTTCTCAAGTACTTCGTGAAGAAATACAACCTGGAAAGATGCAGGTTCCTTCACAAAATCCACAGTGATAACGATATCTGCCGACTGTTCAGTGACATTGTGGTCACGGCAGAATTTTTCCAGAATGGGCAGAACGTTGCCTTTGACGGTGGCAAACCTAGAGCTGATTAAATATTCATAAAAGGCTAGATCCCTCTCCCCGAAAGCGAAAGGAGGAATTTGGCCGTTATCTACCAGGCCGGTAAAAATGTTATCAGTAGTATTAGTATCGGCTGATATGGACAATCCTTACCAGCAACACTCTGGTTGATAGCCATGCAAGATTGTCGATGAGTCTCCCACATCGCTGCTTGACAGGTTTCTGAGCAGTAGCGTGAAATCTTGCACCTACTGCAGACGTATGTATGATAGTTTTTGTGCTTCTTCTCTCTACGAGGGCACTGGAAAGAGCGAGTGTATGTTACAAATGAGGATCCACATAATCGAAGGAGGCTCACAGAGATGTTAGAACACCGATGATGAAACATGCTTCGTTCAAATTCTGCTCTGTCCTGCGAAAGCCCAGACATCTTGTTATTAAATGACCTCCAACGATTGGAAAGTGAGGTAGCCAGGAAAGGGTTAACACTTTGCTGGGTCGATTTCAGGGTCTTCTGGACCAATCGGAGAACTGAATAGTTATGGAGATGCTGGTCTACGAAAGTGATGATATCCTCGATGTACTTGCGGGGAGGGAAAGTGTTTCCCCTCCTCTCAAGTCTCCTGACGATAGGAGCGAGGGTCGTTGCGATGAAAGATAGAATACCGGCTCGCAGAGCTTCGACGACGTACCCTAACCGAATACGCATTACATCGCTGACGAGCCTTAGCCCGACCATAACTTTGAGGTGGTCTTCCTCAGGGGAGACGTTCATACGCATGAGACTCTCGACAGAAATCCGGGGAAGTCCCTGGACACGGAATTCTGTTGCTAATCCGGCATCCGCATCCCCCAGGAGTAATATCATCGTAAAAACTTCATCAACGCTAGCATCCTCCAACTGTTTGACCGTGGAGTATGAGCGAATACGATAAAGTTGCCGAAGACAGATTTGTGCGATTTCTGTTGTGGTTCCTCCCAAGGCTTCTCTGAATATGGTGCAGAAAGTACGGCGTTCGGACTGGTGAGGTAAAAGTTTGGTGAACATTTTTGGAAGAGACATAATGATATGATGAGAATCATCTGCAGCTGCCCACACGCGGGATATGCTGGCTATTGTAGCCGGGGATGCAAGAAGGTATCTCAGGAATCTGAGGGAACAGGTTTCCGACATCCCAAGATAAAACTCGTCCATGATTCGCAGAAAATCGTGCATCAAGGATTTCATGTCTCGGGGACAAACATTACATTGAAAAGAAAGATGTTCCATAAACCGCCCGCTCCATGATGAGATGATAAACCACCTCTCTGGGTCCGCAGTGAAAAAGTCCAAGATTTGATTGATAATGGCAAAGTCTCGCGCAGCGCGAGCTTTCACCAGGGTATGTGTGACCTTTTCCAAGGCAACAGCAACGGTGGTGTCTCTAGTAGAGCTTTCAGCATCCGACAGGGTGGCCCATGTCACGTCCAGGAGGAGGGTTGTAGCAGTCTTTGTTTGTGATTCCATGGCGAACAGCCCAAGCTTAGCCAACGCCAGAACTCGGGACTCATATGCACCATTAAGAGCAGCATGTTCAAAGTTTTCTGCGACAAGTACCTTTGAATAGGTGAAATTAAAAATGAGACTATTGTTACAAAGGCCGTCAACGCACCTGTCGCGCCTCCTTTTCACGGTCTGCACGGGTTGGGACCATACGTCCTACTTGTTGTCGTATCGGCATCTATGAGTAAGTACTAGATTATGGTGAGTCTCTCCAGTCGGCTATGATAGCAAGGGATACACTGTACGACCCGGAAGTTTAAGCGGAAGACAGAAAGGAGGAGCCACATTCACGGACGTCTCCTGGCCTCCCTTATATATAGACATATCAGAAGACCCTCTCGCATTACAAATAGACTGGAAGCTGTTGGCCGTCTGGAAATCTAGAGTAGTGCACACTGCTTTCCTTATCTGTTCACAGTTCAAGAACATTTGCGCTGGAATGAAAATGGAGCACCTGGCTCACAGAAACGTTCTCCACTGGAATCCGATACAGCATTAACGTGAAACTGGTAGTGGAACTGATCAAGATACTTGCATTACCCATTGTTAACTGAATGAGACTGAATGGTGACTTGTCGATGGCTTGTGAATATGTAGGGCGGTCGAAGCTAATAGAATTATTACCCCGGTCAGCTAATCACAACGACTGTCTTTCTCTCACACACCACCACCATCATGACCAATTACTTTCCTAGTATTGAAACATTCGCCAAAGTGAGCAACATCCTCAACTCTTAGCCGAAAGAAACTATATTCAGATTATCGGGTACAGGGAGCATTTGCTACTGCGGCTACATTATCGACTGTCAGTGCGTAATTCACAGACCATACCTTGTACGAAATTGCTGAAAGTTGATGTTCATATAGGCGCCGGTTTAATATATTATGGACAGAACTATTTAATATACCCTTCTGCGTATATAGACGTTGGAGCAGGAAGCACCGGTGCGATTCAGATTCCTTATGAAATGCCTAAATCATAGCTAACATAATGAACATTAGATGTTGATAGTCCAGACACGTACAACATTGCTTGGAAAGATCTTGAACTACAAACGGAGGATGGGGTCAAATTAAAATGCTTTCTGCTTCCCCAGCGCAAGAAACTACCCACACCTGCCAGGTTTTCCGTTCCATGTGCAGATGTGTCCACCAGTAGGAGTGAGACAGACGAAGAGGTATATTTGCTCCCTATCATCACTAGTCTAGGACTCAAAACGCTTAGTTTATGTCCAAAAGACCAACTGTCATCATGTTCCATGGCAATGCTGGCACTGTTGGYCATAGAATACCACTCGGGATGATGTTCCAATACGGGATGCGCTGTAATGTCTTGATGCTGGAATATAGAGGGTACGTGCGCAGTAGTCGATCATATTCAGTCATATCAACTCTTGACCCATAGCTATGGNAACTCAGAAGGCCAGCCGTCCGAGAAAGGTAGTCTCCAGTTTCAACTACGTGTAAACCAAATTAACGCGGTTGTACCATAGGCTTGAAGCTAGACGCCCAAGCCGCTCTGAACTACGTTACATCGCACCCACAACTCTCTAATACACCTATAGTACGAAGATTGTGTCATTTTCTTTTTGATATATCGCTCAAATTCCTTGACAGATTCTGTATGGGCAATCCATTGGCGGTGCCGTTGTCATAGACCTCGTTAGTCGCAATCCCTCCAAGGTCACTGCACTTATCGTCGAAAACACATTCACCTCCCTCCCCGCAATGGTCCCCCATGTTCTACCGTTCCTGTCTTCTGTATCTTTCCTATGTCATCAGAAGTGGGATTCCGCGTCCAAAATCGCTAAAATACCGGCAACGATGCCTATCCTGATGCTGTCTGGGCTTCAGGACGAGATCGTTCCTCCGGTACATATGGCCGAGTTGCGAGATCTAGCCAAGGGGCAGGGGAAGGAGATCAAGGGAAGCAGCATCAGGGAAGGAGAGAAGAGATTGCAATGGAGGGACTTCCCAAAGGGAACGCACAGTAAGCTCCTGTTCATGTTCCTCGTTTCTTTTCATCATATTTGATACTTTCTCATTAGACGGCACAAGCATGGAGCNTGGATACTGGCATAAAGTAGACCAATTTGTCGGGGAGATCCACAAGACCTGGAAAAGGTCTGAAAAGTTGGCGATATGAAAGATCTGAGGGATATACCCTCAATTTCCAGTGTATTATATAGGATCGAGTAAACCTATCGGTGGATTAACATTCCTTTTCCTTTCTATCTCACTTTCAAGCGTAATGGAGTTTTTTGCTGGTCACATTTAATCAATTACATTAACTTCTGCATGTATTGCATGTCTTCTCTTTCACAGAGATCAAGCCATTGTTGTTACCTGTGGCGACGCCGCACCAGAAGAAATATCACCCGTTATTGGGCACATGCCCGCTATAAACAAAATTCCATCCATTGCAACACCGAAAGGTTATCCAAAAACGTAGACTATATTTACACATTGTACAAAATCAGCCAGTGAGAGTCCAAGCAAGAACCAGAGAATAAAAGGAGGGTAGTAAATCAGGATGACTGAAAGGGATATCTCTATAGATTATTAATACAAGAAAAGCCCAGTAAAACCGCCCCAGCGTAAGGCCTAATAAGTGTTTAGAAGTACATTCTGTCTCAGGGAGAAAGGAAGGGATTAGTTATCACTGTCAGAGGGGTACCATGGAGGCATGTTCCAATAGTGGAGATTTCTAATACGTTCAGAATCCTCTGAGTCCTGACCGCCTGCGGCCGGGCCACTGTTGTTATTGTTATTGTTGGCAGTCGGGGTACGGATGTTGATACCACTGGCAATGGAATTCGAAGCTGCGTCTCTCGCGAATCTAGCACTTCTCTCCTGGGCGAGCGCCGCCTGGACAGCGAGAAAAGGTGTTGGAGTTTCACGACCGTCTCGAGTACGATTTCCACGGGTATTCCTATTTGACCTCATCGCTTCTTGGAACTGCAACGCCCGTTGTGCAGCCGCGGGATTAAACGTCGTCGGGTCGCCTGATGGGTGCTGCAGATGTGGGACGGTCCTTGAAGCAGGTCGTGCTCGTCGAGAAGCAGTGATTGTAGAAAACCTAGGCGGCTCCGCAGGACCAGGAGGTGGTCCGACGCCTTTGCGACACACAGGCAGGTAGAGGCGCCCTTGAGCCATTGCTAGCAGAGAGAAAGAAATTCGTCATGAGTGGAGTTCTGTTCTATGAGGTAGGAAACCACTGACCTCTAGACAACCTTTATGTAACCAATGCGAACAATCAGGTAACTTCAAGAGAGTATCCTTGGGTTGGTACTAGGGCACAATCGGTGAGCAAAAGAAGGCCTCGATAAAAGAAACAAGAGTGCACACATCATCCAGGCAGATAGGGCATCGTTTGTCGCTCTCTTCGTTGGCCCAATCTTTATAAGTAGCAGTATCCAATCCAGCGATGATGTGGTCGGGTGTGGCTCTCGGTTTCACATCTCCAAGGGTAGTCGACAGCGAAGCAGACTCTCGTACGAATCGTCGAAGTCCGAGTCGCGCTACGGGATACAAATCAGCTCGACATGGGTATYAATRAATRACAATAAAANCCTACCATGAAATCTCCCAGAGTAAATGTTCCAGAGTTGGCTCTCCTTCTTATGGCACCACCCAGCCTCATACGAGACAGAGCATCTGCTCGGAGATCTCTCAACATAGTATCGGGATGYGGGACGTATCGTGCACCAGGTCGTCGGTTTTGAACTTCTGGACGTGGTTGTGTTGGTTCACTCGGACGGGGAATTCCTCTCGGGGGTGACGACCTCCGCCATGGTGACGCACGAGGGGGCGAGCTCCCTCTTGTAATTGCCTCAGTGAGACTGGAGGTACTTATCCTTCTCCCCGGACGACCATCTCGCAGGGCAGGAGTAGGAGAAGACGGGCGTATATCGCCCCAATTTTGCCAATGTGTGTTGGGATTTTGACGCGTATCACCCGACGACTGTCGACCATGGTCTTCGAATCGATTAAGCAACTGTCTGTGCCTTGAAGCACTTAACCCATCTTGTCTGAGGATGTCCAATGCCTGATGCAGCCCTTCCTCTCTTCCACTGTACGCCGCCGCACGTCTGTTTAAGACACTGTGTATCCCTTCTCGCTCAGTCCGGAAAGGGGAGAAGTCATTCGCGGTGAAGTCGTCGTCGTCGAACGGAAGCGGAGGAATTCGAGGTGCTGGTGGTGCTGGTCGTTCCCGCTGCTGTTGCTGAGAGCGGAGCATTTCCAGAGTGGTACGGTACGGGCCAGGAGGGAGTGAATCAACCAAGTCCACCTCCTGGGATGAAACTGGAGGTGCTGGTGGGGGAGGAGTACTAGGGTTCAAATCTCGGAAACGAGTCGGTCGGTGAAGGTCCCTAAAAGAATCTGAAGAGGACGGTCGTGTYGAATTCGATGCTGCATGAGAAAGATCGGGCCCAAGGTCAGGAGGCGGGATCCTAGGAGCATAGGGTGGGATAGTCGCGTTACTGCGAGCGTAAACTTGTGCAAACATATGCTCGTTGTTAACTGGGCCCATCCGTCTCCTAAGTGTATCTGGAGCCGGAATTCTGACTCGGCCACTGGTTGTAGCAGCTGGACTGGGGGTAGGTTCTACTGGATCATCGCTGGTCAACCTCAAGTACGTCTCAACAGTAGCTCGGTCCAAAGCGCCATAAATCCCTGCAGATTCTTCCCTTAGTCTTGGTCGCCAGAGATCTCCAATCCCATCCCCCAAGCTTGCTGAAGCACGATGGTGACGTTCACTTTCGTCCCTTCTCAGCTCCTCCATCTCCCTGTTCGACCTTCTCTCTTGACTCGCTCGGATCTGCCTTACTATTTCATCTCGTGCATTRCGATCCTCCTCCGCCAGCATATCCCATAACCTTGGTGTTGGTCTAGGTGCRGGRATCACAGGCAAAGGCCTTCGATCCACAATCGACGGTGTCCATTCATCCCTCTCCCTGATCCTTCTCCATTCTGCCTGCATCTCTGCCAAGAGAGAACTGCTCGTCGTTGGACGTGAATTCGAAGTCGAACGTCTGGGAGGAGGAAGAGGCGCCATGTTTCCCACCGGCCTCCGATTCCTGGCTGCCTCCTACGATCAATATATTCACGTACGCTTCTCGACGCTCTGTAAAGCTCCTCTTCCAATGCTCGATCAAGACCTCTTCTGGGGGCAGGCCCGTCGCTTACGATTCTATCTGCTATAGCACTAGCAAGGGACTCCGGGATGGGAGAACCAGGATCGCTCTCTTCCTCTTCTCGATCCAAAAAGTTCAAATGAAGAGGGGCGAAGCGAGGGTGCGGCGGCAAATTATGATCGGGGCCAAGGAATCTAAAAGCATCTGGGTCCAGAAGGGTGTCCCATTCCATGGGTAGTCCACGAGCCCCTGGAGGGGGCTCATCAAACCAATCCACCAACGATTCCTCCTCCTCCTCCAGATGTCTTCTCTCACGCTCTCGCTCAGCAGGCGTATCTAAGAGCGACGATAGAGTAGAATCCGAGGATCGGGGAATAGGAACCGCCCTTGCACCGTCAAAAAGCGGCAGCCGCGGGGGTGGTGCAGCCGTTGGAGAAGAAACGAAATTAGGGGGAAAGATAGAGGATGTCCGTCTCTCCTCCCGACGTCTATTGACAATCTCTCTCGCACGGGCATCCCTAGCTTGTCTTTCATTGGCGCGCGCGGTTTCTTCGAGCTCTCGGTTTCTTTGCATGAGGAGAGTAAGCTCAGAAACCCGAGCCGCCGCCGAKTGGGCGGGAGCAGGTGGTGGCGACGGTGAACGAATCCGGTCAAGCGCCGAACTAATCTGTTCGCGGAAATCTAGGTCTTCCACGAGTGCAGGTGGGGGCGGAAGGGCCGGTGGCATCTCTGGTTCGAGTTCAGCGTTCTCAAAGTCATCTTCTACAGAAGGGGTGATCAGTATTGAGCTTGTAGACATTGAAGAATATCAACAAAGAGGAAGCGCAAAATAATCACTGCCGGGCCAAGTGATCGTAGCGCAGCAGAACGTTCGCATCAAATGAGAGTGCACTCTCTGAAAGGCATGATACCACGTGCATTTGTCCCACTTCAAAACCCGGGGAGGTAAGTAACACATCATGATGGTGAAGCCTTTGCCTGATCATGAAGTCCAGTCGTGGAGAAAACACCCGCATCCAACAAGAGCAGTGCCAATAAGCGCCAGATTGTTCACGGCTAAGGCGACAGAAAAGCACAAAGCATGAGTTATGAACAATGTGGCAGGTACACCCACTGCCGATGTTAGCGGATAAACATCTTCAGAGCGCTCAATATATCCCAGATTATTTTCAAGCACCTAGCCAGCCATCGAATGTGGACATCCTCGCTTCCCAAATGTAACCCAAGATCAATGTAATGGCAGTACTCAGGGACCAGTAATGAGTCCCTCCCGGGTCGAACTTGGCATGGAACTAAGATGTCTAGTCATATACCTTGCTTCAAATTAGACAAAGAGATAACAGAGGGAGCATTAGCAGCACCAATACCTCATGGCGCTCACTCCCAGCCACATGCACAGCGTTCGATGAAGAAAGTGAAAGAACCGAGTGAAAGAAAGTCTTACCATCGAGTTCCGCCAGGTCAACAGTTTCCTCGTCCTCATCCAAGGCCAAAGGGGGTAGTGTCGGTGGGGGTGTTGGTGACCTTCTTAGAATATCGATATTCCGGTCGAAAGTATGGAATCTTTCCATTTCTAAACGATATTCTTCATTCCCCCNACTAATGTCCGCACTCATTTCGACATCGTCCAGTTCAATGTCCGGTGTAGGAATCCTTGGTGGTCTAGATGAAGATGCCGTTATTGATGAATCTGAAGACCCAGAAGCACTTCCGCTTCTCGCTCTCTTTCTGTCGCTCTCGGAGCTGCTGCCAGAACTCTCTCCTGTGTTAGCCTCCGTATCATCAATGTCGAATCCAAATTGTTCGAAAGATCGTTTGAAAGAGTTATTTCCAGTAGTTGTTGGTAAAGATAGATGAATCTGTGGAGGATTCGACGACATCCCAAGCAGAGATGATGGAGGTATAAGGNCAAGTTCGGACTGCCGGGAAGCCGGCCCTATGATTCAGTGGCATACATGAATGCATTTACCTCGGTCATGTGGCACCGAAACAATGTAAATCTAGTCTACAATATCTCCGTGGGAGCTCATATCCATCAAGGTGTGTGCTTATATTCAAAGTAAATAGTCTTTTCATATTTCTGAAGAGCTTATTGGACGGTATTTCACACCAAGCACTTGTCCCGAGTGGATGCCTCACATAGACCCTCAGAGTCAAAGGCCCGTTGGAAATACAGCATGACAATCGTACGGTTCACATGATTCGCTGGTGCATCAAACTTTTCTATTCTCAAGCAGCACCGATTAATAGGACACGTCACTTATGATTAAGCAAAGATACGCTGGTAATATGAAATCTCAGCGAGTCTGTCTATGATTCCCGTGTCCAATTGTATTCCTCCTGGTACGGCTCTGACACTCCTCTCTGGATTCGGGCTCTCTCTAGGCTCGGAAATATTGTTGGGATTGCTCGGAAGAAAGCTTCCGCGCTTGCCCGCGTCTCGTTAGAGAGTAGAGCCTCCAACTTTGCAAGCTTGGGTAGAGAAACCCTGGGAGATACGGCGTCGTGTTCAGAGCTGTCGTGCTGCAGAAACACGCGAGAAATTACGCTGTCCCCTCTGAAGGTTTCGGGAACCGTAAAGGAGAGGTCTACGAGATTTGGCGTCACAGACAAGATCTCCGCAACGGCGTCATCTCCA
Organism: Chondrostereum purpureum; assembly: GCA_004354395.1. Taxonomy (NCBI): domain Eukaryota; kingdom Fungi; phylum Basidiomycota; class Agaricomycetes; order Agaricales; family Cyphellaceae; genus Chondrostereum; species Chondrostereum purpureum. Next base: position 11,598 of record LBLO01000326.1, on the reverse strand, counting down.
AACTGGTCGCATCCGATTATATGCAAGGTCTGAAGCTGAAGTGTGCAACCCGAACGCGACAGCAGGTCCTTCACCGGGGTCGCGGAAGGAACTTTCTCCAGGATCAACTCTGTGAGAGCGGGGAGTTCAAGCTTGGGTAAGATGAACCCGAAGCTCTCCGGGTCCCAAAACTCGAGCTCCAAACGAGTTAAATGACTGAGACGAATGTCAGGAGCAGGGGGATACCCATCAAACTCGCTAGACACACAAGCTTTGCTGAATTGCACGAGATTTGGCATGCGGCGTATGAGCTCGAAGAAGTCGTGTGTACGACCAAGGCTGCTGGTCTTGAGGTAGCGAATCTGTGACCACGGGATATCGAAGTATTCCAGCCATGGCTCCCCATTCATATCTATATGGACTTGATCAAGCAATAGGGCATGAGAAAATGCGCGAGCTACAGGTTGCCAGTAGGCACTGTCCCTATGCCAGCTTGCACACCTTAGGGTAGGATTAAGAACACGCAGTACTGGGAGACACTGCGGAGAGCTGGAAAGAAAATGGAACAGTCCACGCTCTGATTCCTGGTCTTGAGATAGGTAGAGAAATAACGTCTGAGCGCGAGGAACATGGGAGGAGAGAAGAGTAAGTATATCATTCAATCTCTCTTGAGGATATGTCGAAAGAGTGAGGCGAGTGCAGTTGATATGCAAGAAGAGGGGAGTGTCTTTGCTACGCTCAAGCAGAAGAGAAAGAAGGGGTCTCATTCCTCTTCCAGCTCGCATCATCTGTTCGTCTCGTATGATGATTACAGACCATATATTCGGCAGGCAGAGAGCAGTAGTCCTCCAGTGTTTACAGACGTAAGAAACCGTCCAAGCCATACCTACCCTGGTAAAGTTTTCAGAAATGTCTGCGAAATTTTGGAGGTCTCCGCTATCTTCGTCAATCTGGGATGTTTGGCAGACCACAAAAATCTCCGCTAAGATGTCGAATGGTGCTCGGGAGAATGGTGACATAGATACTACGATCCTTTTCCTTATTATCATAAGTGAACGCTCTGGTAGAAATCAAAGTGGACGCGTACGTTATCTGAGTTGAATGATAAAATAGGCAGTTAATGGTGAATTTATATCGCGAGCTTGCTGCCCAGCGCTCAATCGATGAACCTGTCCGCCGGAATTAGATTCGTTGATAATTGATTGATATTGCATGTTTGCGCCGCGTCATCATAGGATTCATAGCGCGAAATATGAAGCAAACTGACTCCGATTAGCATCATGTGAGGAGNCAGAGGTCATCTGTAAGTTCGTTGTTATCGAACGAAGATACCATGTTTGCCATTCAAGCGGGAATAAGGACTTAAGTCAAATTTATGTATCAGAGCCTATACCTATGGCGTCTTGTTTAGAAAGCAGCGTGAAGTCGATTATCCTTCTCAGCACGCTCAGAGTCATGATAAACTTGTTACTTGTTACTTGAAGTACCAAGCACAAAGTGTCACAAGGCACGTGATCCAGAGCGATGTAGCTTTGCAGGACCCACGTAGAATTAGTGAACTTTCCTCTTTTGTAGCTGGACCACCACCTGAAGAGGCCCCAGGTCCTGTTCTCTTTGAGACTATGGCCCAATTCATGCTCTAGAAGTCTTTCTTTCAACTCCTACATTACTCCAGAAAACTCGGTAGACAATCAACACCTCAGAAAGAAGTGCATCCCATTTGGTTCGCATTATAATAGCCACTGCAAGATAAACATTGGGCAAGAAATTATCGATAACCGTGCGAACTAACATTCTCATCGTCTACCTCCGCTGAAGAAACGCGTCTATATCCAGACGATATAAATACTCGACAAACATCTCAAGTGTATGGAAACCATACACTCTTGTCTGTTAAACGAGTATCAAAGGTGAATTCAACGCGTAGGCCATCTTTAGGCCTATTAGAAGTATCTGAAAGAACCAGGTATGTCTATTCAAGTCCTTAAACGGTCTTTCTTTGTCTACAATCTCGCCCATTGAGCCACTTTCGCAGGATTTCCTTATAAGAATGAGCACCTCTGGGTGGATAGAACCGTCCCAACACACATTCTCTCGACTTCAATTCTCCTATGATCCTGAAAACAGTATGGGTTCGGGATCTGGGCTTCCTCATTGGCAAAGCTCACAAGCGTCGAGATACGAGAAGGAAAGGGCCCCTTTAGCTCGTATGTTTCATTGCGTCTTTGGTGGTTTCTAAAGGTGTATAATTTTCTCGTCCAGTGGTGCCCAGTCAAGGGCCGTCTTCGAGCTATTCGCCTTCAGTTCCTTCCGAAAGTTTCTCTGGTCCGCCCGTCTTCAGGCAGAGAAAACTACGGCGGACCCCCACTCTCGAGTCCCCTTCTGTTCGAAATCAGGACCTGCTTTCTCTTGTGAATCGCGTCTCCAAGAAATCTCCATCTTGCACTCTATCTAGTTCTTCTAGCTCGTCAAGTTCAAGACACTCTTTCACCTCTGTGCCCTCTCACAGCACAGATTGGTTACCGCCGTCTAAAAGAGCCAAGCGTGTCTCTCAGAAAATGCCAGCTCTCCAGTCACCGACATCCTCTATCATTGCTCCCGACCCGGAGTTCTATCGACCCCCACATCTCGTACCGCCCCTGGGCGACGAAGATCCTCCCCCACGTTTCTTCGCTGAGCCCACACCACCAGTCCGGGACCCTCCCCGAGTGGACCGGATCCCGAGTTTAGCACACACTTTTTCGACAGCAACGTCACAATCAGCTTCACTCAAGTCTATGTCAGACGCTGAGGACAGCGACGATGAAGTTGAAGTCGTCGAGTCCCCCCCGCGTCCCCATAAACCCACCAATTCCTCTAGTACAACAAGAACGCGGGCTGAGGCCCACATTCATCCACAGCAACCTTGTCCTCCACCGAAGGTCGCTGCAGCGCCAGCAACCACCCGCACACGTGGATTCAAGCCCCAGCTAGGGATGGCTCCGCGTGCATCCTCGGCGGGATACAAGCCCAGCCAATATCGACCTCCAATTATGACCAAGAACACTACCGCTCCTGCTCTAGGATTCACCCCTCGGGGTTCGCAAACTATGGGCAGGAAACAAGCGCCACCTAAGCTCACGCAGTACATGCCCGTGGGTAAAAACCCCACCCAGGCGCCGTTCAAACCCCCGATGAAGGAGAAGGAGAACAGCCAGAATATGTGCTGGAGGGGCTGACGCCCGAGGATTTCGAGTTGTGTGATATTTCTATGTGAAGGATGATTTTTTTGTATTATACCATTATTTTTTCATCCCTTATTAGTTCGCTACATACTTATAGGTAGTGCAAATCTTCTAGCCCGAAAGGNTCTTATTTTCCTGATTTTCTGCCTGACCCATTGTAATCAACGTCAAGTACAGTTCTTATAACACCCCCAAATACCAAAATGTTCAGTTCAAACTTCAATTACCAGTTACCGGCTCGGAGAGCTTTAATCGACGGAAGTTCCGCGTGAGTCATCCCACGTGGATAGATAAACTTTTTCCTTTCGCCATCATCTCCGATATACATTTGATCTACCATGCCAGGAAAGCGTGTTGGAATCCTTGGTATGGGTAAGAATACAACCAGTTATCGGACAATCAACTAAATAACTTGACGATTGCTTTAGGACTTACTTTTCGTCCCTTGTTTATGAGTATCTCACTCCCTGCTAGGTGGTGGCCAACTTGGGCGTATGCTAGCTGCATCCGCATCTCTATTGAACATACCAGTGGTCATATTAGATGTAGGATCTAATGGCCCGGCGAAGCAGATTGTCTCTGCGACTTCTCCAGAATTGGAGCATATCGACGGATCCTTCTCTGACGCCCAAAAGATTCGTGATCTAGCTTCCAAGGTCGACATCCTGACTGTCGAAATAGAACATGTGGATGTCGAAGCTCTTGAGTCTCTAGCCTCCCAAACTGGAGTAGAGATCCATCCCAGTCCAGAAACGATCCGAATCATCCAGGACAAGTTTCGACAAAAGGAACACCTCGTCAGGAATACATGTCCTGTGGGCGAATTCCTTCCTGTGGATTCGTCGGTTGAGTCGATAGAGGCTGCCACTAGGTCTTTGGGTCTTCCTTTGATGCTGAAGAGTCGTACTTTGGCCTATGACGGTCGAGGGAACTTCGTTCTTCGCGATGTCGGTCAGGCGAAGGAAGCTATTACCGCCCTATCCAATCGCCCTCTTTATGCAGAGAAGTGGGTTCCTTTCGTGCAAGAAATCGCAGTCATGGTCGTTCGATCCGTCAGTGGCGAGACCCGGAGCTACCCAGTCGTCGAGACAGTGCACAAAGATAATATCTGCCATCTTGTATTCGCACCTCTGCGGAATAGTGATCCGACTTTGTCTGCAAGAGCCCAGAAAATTGCTGAAGACGCTATCAAAAGCTTCACCGGTGCTGGCGTATTCGGCGTCGAAATGTTCTTGTTGAAGGATGGTAGGACTGGCTGATATCTTCCCGCTTTCTGCGCCAGATCATGATTCGTTCTGTCTGTAGGTACGATCTATATCAACGAAATCGCACCCCGCCCGCATAATTCTGGCCACTACACAATCGAAGCCTGTGAATCCTCGCAATACGAAAACCACCTCCGCTCGATTCTCAACATTCCTCTGGGCTCGACACAGCTCAAAGTTCCTTCATCTGCCATGCTCAACCTCATCGGCTCTTCGACGTCTATGGATGACATCACAAAAACCACAGACGCTGCGTTGAGCGTCCCTGGAGCATCAGTACATCTATACGGAAAAGGAGAGTGTCGCAAAGGCCGCAAAATGGGACACATCACCGTTGTAGCCAACTCAGATGCAGAGCTGCGGTCACGGTTAAGACCTCTACTGATTTCCCTCCCAGGGGCAACGGAACAGGAAGTCAACCTCTACGCACCTCATCCGCCTTTATCAGGGTTCTCTCACAAACATCCTCTCGTTGGGATCGTAATGGGTTCAGAYTCCGATTTACCAGTGATGCTCCCAGCAGCTCGGATATTGGAAAAGTTCAACGTGCCGTTCGAGCTGAGCATTGTATCGGCGCATCGGACGCCGGACAGGATGGTCGAGTATGCGCGGTCAGCGAATGCCAGAGGATTGAGAGTAATCATGCTGGGGCGGGAGGGGCGGCGCATTTGCCCGGTATGGTCGCAAGTATGACGAGTTTGCCAGTGGTGGGTGTTCCAGTCAAGGGGAGCTCTTTGGATGGCGTGGACTCGATGTGGAGTATTGTTCAGATGCCGGTAAGTCCCTGAACCGGTGTTGTGCCTTCTCATAATGACTGATTTCTTTGTGTTATAAAGCGAGGCATTCCGGTGGCTACTGTCGCCATCAATAACTCTACCAACGCCGCACTCCTGGCTATTCGAATCCTTGGTATGAACGTCGAAATGGAGGAGTACTCAAAAAGTCTAGAGAGTGAGGTTATGGCAAAAGTAGACAACCTGGAGAAGGTCGGATGGGAAGAGTATGTCATGAAAAGGTAATCTCAACAATTCCAACATAGAGCTAAGAAGTTATTCTGTAAATTTACATGTATTGTCGTCTGTTATAACCTTTTCTGGTCAGGTCCCACAGAATCCTCGAAGAGACATTCCCTCAATACTGTGAATACGACATGGACACTGCCTTGAGGGTTGCTCAGCAGCCATCAGTCTCTAACCGAAGTGGTTCTCTCTGATAATGGTGGTAGCATTGGATGTCGATTACTATCTATCTCGCTATACAGGATCTAAAGCATATGTGYGGGAGCTCTAGAATGAGAAAGACAGCATCAACCTGGTGTGTAATGAATGGTATTGGCTAGGTGTGGTGTTGAGGTGGTTGGTCTGTAACAAGAATCCACGAAGGGAAGTACTGTGTTATACACAGCCGATCTTTCGATGGAAACAAATAGAGGATCAGAAGAAGAACGCGACGAGTCATGTTCATCTGTCTTTCCTCCTTTCAAACCCACGAAACGCGGTGTAGATGATATACATAAAGCACCACCTAAGCGGGCGCTCCAGGTTATCTGCATGAACACGACGATATACATAGCGCTGCCGATGAGAAGGAGTCAAACCAACGAGGGATACGGTCCTACAGAGGGACTGAAAATCACTCGTTGAATAGTACGTTCCGAACGGTAACCCATATAGAGCCCTAGAGAGATCACTGTGAGATCTGAACATAGAGTACAGATAGATAGGAAGAAACATACCGGTCGGCACCGACGTTGTCCCTGCCCAGTTCAGGCCTCAGGTCTAACTATCGCTGAAACAAAGCATCGATGAAGACATAACATCGCAAGGTAACGACTCGGAAGAGTCGACGACCTGCAATGCATCTGCCCAGAAACTAAGAAGTTCTGAGGAAACAGAATGATTAACAAGGTCATCAACGAATCCAAAAAATGACACACTTCTGGGTAAAAGACTACCACCCATATACAMCCTCATCCATGAGAATGGTTGAAGGCGTAGCTCCATCACGCGCCCGGAAAACCATAAGTACATCACCAGTCAGGATCTAGAGGGATAGTTGAGTCTTAGCAATTCACAAGAACAATACGATGCATGACTGACCGTCAATCCTGGGGTTGATCCATCATCCATTCACCAAGATGGGACATGGACGTTCCAAAGAAAGAGGTTTATCGGACTGTGATCTTCTTTTCATNAGCCGCATGATTTTCCCAGCACATGTTCTGCACTCGGGTGCTGGTCCAGGAATGGGCGCTAATTGGAGCAAACTTCGTGAAGCGGAGATCGCAGAGGTGGGATTGCCAAAACTCCCCGAACAATCCCAGTGTAGCATTTTTGTCGGGGCAAGATCCTCATCGTCAAGGATCTGCACGAGTCTCATTCCAAAAGTAGCGACTGACCAAATATGGGTAGGTATAGAGATATATATCAATGACTACTGGGGGTAAATGGGGGGAGTATAGGTATACATGGAGAAAAGAATAGACGGAAGGACAGAAATGTTACTTTACATGTTTAGACCGTGGTCTAATTCTATTTCTCTTCAACGACAATGGCCTATCCTTACCTCTCAACCTCGCGTATACACCGCACGCATTACACAGCTGTGCCCCATCCTTGCTTCGTCGCCACACAGACGTATGACGAGTCTTACAATGGCTACATTCCGGCCCTGTCCCGTCTCCTGGAGGTGGATCTGGCTCGCTGTCATCTGCGTCTGCGTCGATAAGCTCCTGCGGTCGCAGTTTGTTACGCTGTTGGAGATAAAGGCCACATGCGTTACACAGAGGTTTTTGAGTTTCGGGATCGCGCCGCCAGAGTGGCGTCGATGTGGCACTACAGTGTGAACACAACTTCTGCTGCCCCGAAGATGAAGATGAAACCGAAGAAATACTCTTCTTCCGCAAACTAGGGCTGCGTTCAACGGAAGGGGATGGAGAAGGTGTGAGATATGGGGACAACGACGCCGTCCGCTGATAAGGTGAGCTAGAGCTCGAAACCTCTGAAGGCGAAAGATGATGGGGATACATCCATTCGTACGATTGGGTATGGATGGATCCAGGCCAAGAAGAGCGTGTAGTTCTCAGCCCGTGATTTTGCACGGAGGACTCGGAATGATTGGGCCACTGAAATTGGCCCAGTTCAGCATCGATCTGAGCCATGCTTAGGGGTCCAATACGGTGTCCTTCTGCTGGTACAGGAGAAAGGGAACCATACGATGGTCCTTGAACTAAAGATTCAGGTACCATGGGAGACCAGGTCGGACCGTAGTTCATGGAGGAAGAGAAATCCAGCGGTAATGCGGACATCTGGTTCGTTAAATTGTAGTTATTACTACCAATTTCTGGAAAGAAACATCAACTTTAGTGAGGAAACTCCATCTATCGAGTTGGAAAGTAATCATACCAAAATCCCATGAACTTGGTACGCGCTCCATTGGCGAATGATGGTGAAAGTCTGGTGTCTGTAGATCTGTGTATTCCCGCACGTTGGAGGGGAAGAACATCGTCTGTTCTTGATACATGGCAGAACTGGCTATGGTAAGGATAAGAGTTATCCTAACCTCGCGCGTGGTTCTCTTTAAAGACTACAGCAATTCAGTACCGTTAGGTGGGCGCGAATCACTAGAAAGAAAGTGATGACTTACAACTGACGCGTAGCACTGCACAAGGGTTACGATGTGTATGGACTGGCAGTTCGATGAGCGCCCGCGTTGTTAGATGGAGGGAAATAAGAGATGTCGCAATGACGGAATTCACTGCTTTTATATGTCCTGTCGTGCAGACTAGATCCGAAACGAGTCAAACCTGAGGGAGATCATCCCATGGTGCTCGATGAACCACAGAGGTCCAGATGACGTAAACTTAACTCTTTCTCTCAATATAAAGTGTGTTTTGCACCGGCATAGGCGGAAAATTGGAGAACGAGAAGCGCTGCTAATGATTGGTCAGCATCTCCGTCGAGGGAAGAACCCAGGGTCGATCAGCGCCACCAGGGGGAATCCCTGATCTTCTTACCTTCTTTGGATTTCATAGGCCTCGAGCTCCCTRGGAAACCTGACATTAGTCCTTTAATAGAGCAGTTTTCCCTATTATCGCAGAAGAGAGCCATATCAAATAACCAGGACAAACGTTGGACGCACTGGAATTCTCGGAATTTTGCCCGCGTTGGTGGCCGTGTTTTGATTACTATCTGATGTCAGGCTTAGCAAAAAAACAGGTTTTGAATTTCTGGAGAGGTCATTCCACCACAAGGACATATCCAGGAACATCCANGCTTGGGCCAGCAAAATACATTCAGTAGCCTGTGCATCCGGTTGTTTCACGATGCCCTCGTGCACATCCGGTTCGGTGATGACCCAATGGCTATCGTTGTTGAACACTTGTGCGGGTCTAAAGAGCGCTGGAGAGATTTCTGGGTTTGGACACGTAATTGTCTGAGCTTTTGGACTGAGGAGCCGCACTGCACAGGTGGAGATGATATTCACTTCATTAGATGCATCGACAGTACATACTGGATGTTGTCCTGGAATTCGGATCCAATCCATTATGCGATGCTTGAGACACCCGATCTCATATCATGCTTTGTACAGAAGATCTGGATGTCTGACGAAGACAGCGGAAGAGCAAGTCACACGGTTACCTTACTTATAGCATCCAGAACGGGCGACCCTCATAGAAGAAATCTCTCTGAATTTTGCTCAGCAATAGGCGGCACCGCTGAAGAAATAGCAGAGCTGTGTCTTCGTCGGCTCATCATCATACGCACGCACACCTTTGCAGAGGGCCACGGATTCTTTCTAGGGGAGATTGGACNGTTGGTTCGGTGTTTTGTCTTCTCTTGCGCGGTTGCGAAAAGACATTGGCAGTCATCTTGCCCAACTGGGCGTTGGACCGGCGATTCTCCAAACCCTCCCCCAGTTGATGCCTACAAATATCATTGACGATGATCACATCGATCGTATTGCCTTGAATCACTGTTTTGGTCTGGAATACCTCTCACAACTTAGCTATTTTGGTCCTTATGTCGTACGAGAGCTACTCAAGGCAAACATCTTTCCGTACATCATCTCTCTCATCCCATTCTTGGAGAAGACGAAATTACACAATAGTATGGAAATCTCCCGATTTCGGCGAATCAGCACGTCCTTTCTAACGGACTTCCTTGAATATGCTAAGCACCACTCAGTCTTAGGGCATATACAACGGTCTGTTGCCAGCATCCATGAGAGTGGTGTCTTGCAATCCTCTGCTTGCAAAGGCTTTCCGCAATTCGATGCACTTTGGACCATTGTCGAAGGGGAAGTTACTTTCATGACAGGCTGGAAGCGAAGGTTTGACGCCGTGAAAACTCATCCTTGTACTAATCCCAACGTATGTGTGAAACCTACCACTCATTAACCTTTGACATTCTCACACTGGACTTCAAGTGCCCAAAGCGCCACAGAAAGCACCGGAATTTCCATGCGAAGTACTGTCAAGGATGCAAGGTAAGTGAAATATTGCTCCAAACGATGCGCAAAGGCAATGTGGAAGTCTCACAGAAACATTTGCGAGGGTATTCGTACAGAACGCCAAGGTGAGCTGGCTATTTTCGTAGTACTTTGTGTGAACTGAGTTTCAATGTTGGGTTAGATACGATCGTTCCGCCCATTGCAGGACTGGCCATAAAAGACATTCAATTTTTTTTTTTTTTWTTTTCCTTTATCATCAAAAAGACAATGCAAGATCGCGTGCAAGAGATTGCTCTATCACGTCTGCACAATGACGCTCCGGACACGGTGCTCGCTGTGGAATGTTGTGGGATGGGAATGGATATCCGTTGGGTAACCATGGACTTTCTGACGACGACAGGGGAATGTGTGCCATACAACTTCGAGGATGCTCAACAAGAGGCCGGCCAGAGTGGGGGAGAATTGGTCGCGGGTATTTTTACGGGTATCCACAAAACATTCATCTCTTATTTCATTGTCATTTAGATAGGTGAATTCTAACTGAGCAAGACTCCATCTCGTAGATACCTACGCCGAAGAATGCACGTGTAAGTACTAAGAATTGTTGTAATTCAAATACACACGAACTTTCCAGCACTCTATCGAGTTGAATACCTTATTGTTCTTTCATTGCTACTTCGAAAAATGCGAGTACATAGGTAAGTTCTTGCCCGTAAGAGTTGTATCATATTTCCAGCCCGTGCACTCGGGGCCAGTATTACTGTCTTGCTATTCAACCGTCATCACGGATATTCGCCCTTGGATTTGAACCCTGCATAGTCCCTGGCCACAGGCTTCGGATGAACGGCAGCCTGAGCTTAGTCCAAGCCATGCCCTCTTCTCAGCTCCCGGTCAAGTGTGAACAGCGGTTGTCTGAGGGCTCCCTGTAGGTGGCTGATACTCGTGTCGCGGATACACGAGCACCTTGTATACCTTCAATGGAATGGAACGTCGTCACTCAAGAGGTCTTCTTCAGATACGCCGAGTTACCGATGTTTTGTGGTGAGGAACTTGAACTTTCGCGGTGCTACTACCTATTCCTTCCCTATCTCCCTAGGATCCAGGTCATTCGAACGATGTTTGTTGCTAGGTGTAGTATACCAATGGCCAGGGATCTTCAAGTACACAACGGGCCACGAGAAATATTACGCGTAAACGGAGAAGATGAGGGTCACTTCCGCTGTGACTGGAGGATACAAGGTACGCATCTAAGATATTATGCATCGTATGGTAACAGAAGAAATAGTTGTTGTACCGAGACATGGGAATCCATCATATCGACAAACGATCCAAGTTAATCCGAATGCTGTGTCGAGCGCCGAGGGAGCAAAGATTCGTAACGCGCTACAAACATCGCGTTGTTAGTAAGGATGGTCAATAGGAAAATAATGTATATACTCACTCCGATGCAGGCCGCTCCTTGAATACCGTGACCAACCCATCCGTGGCATTTGTTTCGTGATGTTGTGGTTGATTCCCGTCACTACAAGGAAGGCAAAGTGTTGGTACAAGTCTGCGACCGAATGTATAGACACCACGACTCACTTCGTATTTGGTAACACTTCACTTCCGTATAATACGTCCATCCATCCGCCCATGTATACTCCTGGTTCGTGAGTGTGAGGGGCAGAGGGGACAGT
>LBLO01000325.1:0-31160 GCA_004354395.1 Chondrostereum purpureum | reverse complement strand
GGGAAGGAATGTCCGGCAAGGCGGAGCCGCGAGGCCGTGGCTGCGCGAGGCGGTTGTGCCGGCTCGCGCTAGAACTGAGGCGCGAGGCCGTAGCCTTAGTGGCGCGAGGGAGGCAACTCGTGACAGCAAGTGACAACTACTATCCTGTCCCTCGAAGATGTGTGGAAGTTACCCCAAGAGGAGGGATGGGTTGCGTTGTAGTCTGTTTTGATGTCAAAGAGAACTTCATGAACACTGTGGTTGGGGACAATATTATAGTCGAGTTGTAATATCACCTCGCCAATAGTGAGGTCGACCACATGGATGGATGGCCAAATGTGGGGAGCGCTTTCGTTTGTAACCGGGTCGATATCGCACAAGACATAGACCAAAGCATAGATCTCATTGAGGAAACAATAGCCCCTGAGAACGTCATATTTTTCCTAGAACCTACATCAGTCGTGCTGATATAGTGAAATAGTGAGAAAAAACCATACAAAAACCAGCTCGCCTTTCATCCAATTGAACATCACCAACTCTGTCTCGTCCCTTTCATCTGTGTTCAATACCGCGACTTTGTCTCCACAGACTTGAATATTTCCCCAACGAGCGTCAACAACGTTGCTGCTTAGAAACGAGAAAAATGGCCGTGTGGCGAGGGGGTGAGGCTGTCCATCGGACATCGTCAAGAGATGAATCTGGGTTTCGTGGATCGTTTCGTCTCTGATGGTTTACAAACATTTCGTTAGTAGCGAGAATACGTAAGCCGCGGAGAGTACACACATGGGAGCAAAATTTGAGGTGATAACTAACAGATCTTGAGCCCAACTCGTTCCTGCGCTCTCATAACCTGGCACATTGATTTGAGTTTTCCATGCTTTTCCAGGAACACCCCTGCATATTCCGGGAGGCTGAATAAAGTCGATGCGGTTACTCGTCATGAGAAAGAGATGTCCGTCCTGATACATCCTCTTCCATGAAAACAATTCAGCGTCCGGGAGTCCCAGCTTGCTCATGTCGACCAGCGTGCGAATTGGGCGAGATTCTGGGGTCATCATGAGCCTCTTCCTGATGTGATAGGCGCGCCAGGTAGATTGGTAGTCGGGTCGTGCTGTGGACGTGTCGGTAATCATGTTTCCCGTGTGTAGATCCACCAAGTAACGCAGTTGAGGTGCGCAACGAATGATTTGATCGAAATGTTTAGAAACCTGATTGAACAAGGTCAAATGTGAGGGGTATGCGCACTGCAGAAGATCATACTAGACGGCACTGAAGGACTTCATAGCCGTCAGAAAGATGGCTGAGGATAATTGAAAGCAGCTCGACGGGTAGCCCGAGGAGTTTGCAATGATCTTTCCTGTGCATTTAGATTGTACCTCAAGAGGGGGAAAGTGAAGGGTCGCAGTCTCGAGAAAGTTCAGTGGGTACTTGTATAGCTTCTGCCTTGATAGAACCAACATGGCGAACGGAGTGTTAAATGGACGTACGTGGAGACCCCCGTTATGGAAATCCCCGATGTCGTGACAATTTGAAATGATCAAAGAGTCATATGATGAAAGACCCCGATATGTATTATATCCCCGTGGAGAAATCAACATCACGATCGTGATGACCGGACATGCACTAGCTAGTACTGTGCCTAATTATGATTGTAAACCTCGCCCAAGAAGTAGATCGCAAGATACGTTGAGATCCTGGCCATGGGAGAATCCATTAATATTCGAATTCGAATTTCGAGCCAAGGCTGCAGGCCTAGGGCGGTTTTGATGATTGAGGTTCGGTTCTATGTAAACATAGGCAGGACTGCGAATCTTAATAGCTGGCGTTAGCAATCTTGCGGGACCGGAGCAGAAACCTCAGACTTCAAAGCAGCTTAAACCTCTTAGCTCTAGGTGTCTTTCATGAGACGTAAGTAAGGCATATCCTTTTCTTTTTCAGAAATCTAGATCTATCCATTCAGAGGCCGAATTCGCTTCGTTTAAAGTCGATGTCACCGTCGAGATGTCTGTGCAAGCCTCTTCACCGCAAGTCTGTGTAAACCTCTAACGGGTAATCTACTGTGGATAGGAATATTGCTATAGAAGTACCACAGTTGTACACCCTACTAAGAACGATTTATAGAGACCAGAACACACCTCTCAATAAAAAGAGGGACATGTCAGTCCCTGTGTTACAGCGAAGAAGCGGGTATAATTTATTCATCCCTAGAGAGGTAACGGTGTTAGATTTTGGACACAATTTTCCTTCTAAGATTCCAGAATCACTTCCCATCTCAGCAAATTCGAAAGGGACAATCACTGCATTGTTGGAGACTCGGCCCACACCTTCTCAATCTCTGATGCATCTGTCCCNAATCTCGAATGCGAAGGGATGATTGAAAACTAGCCTATGGTACAGTGCTTAGGGTGTTCACGGTTCCTCTTGCTGCATCTATGTCTGTCTCCCGGGTTGTATATCTTTCTTTAGCCATACTCGGGACGTTCATTGTGACCCCAAACCTAGCTGCGGCCCAGGAGAACGGATGAATGCTGTGGCTTATGGTCGTATATTCTACAGGAACTCGAATTGCATCTGCAAGCAGAAGGTTGTGTACTTGGTATGCTCTCGCCATATCTTGCATATTGCTCATATCAGCGGATGACGGTGACGTCGGGGCTTGTATGAGCTCGCTCGCCTGTCATCAACAGGTGCACACAATGCTGCGACCATCTCTGCGGCGGAATGAGCCTACCACTCTCTCCTGAGAAACTCTCTGGATAACTGCCCAAAGGGAGCCAGCTGATGTTGGGATAGTCCTCTACGTCCCCACCTTTCAGAGCGCCACAGTTGACGCTTCCTGAAGAAGTGTCTCCAAATTCTTGCAAGGAACTGCCAGTATTCTCTTCAAGACAGTGTGACCCATCTNTCWTCATCGCGTGGCCCGGGTCAGCCACGGTACAGGCCCGGGGATCGTCCGACCCACAATGAGACCGTCTACAAGACAATGTCTTGTAGACCTTCCAAAAGCGTCTCCCGAACGCTTCCGATGCTCCCGCCATCAAAAGATGATGGGAAGGTATCGCCACATCGTCGCCTCATACAATTTTTGAAGATATCTCCTACCTTGTATCCCTTGAGCCAGGTGTAAATTTGATAAGGATAGTGAGAGTTATATACCATACTTTTAGACCTATTACAAGGCAAAGGACCCCATTGCAGATGTACTAGTACTTTCTACACTTGGCATGAACAAGTTTTATTGCTCATCATTTATATAAATACTGCAGTTTGTGCTGATATAAGAAATTATCCTGGTATAATTACATGTAGAGTACTGTAGGTACTTGTAAACACATTTGGACTACTGCAACTACCACGCAAATTTAAACTATGTAACACCGACTTGGATACAGATGCGAAATTGATGGTGAGTCACCCTGATTTCTCACCGTTCCTGGGCCTTCCGTGGCGGCGGAGGCGCTTGCTTTGGTGGCTCACTCTGGTTGGGTTTATGAAGAGGAAATAGGGTACAAACTAGTGTATAGATATGAAAAGATAAAAATCAACGAAATACTTATGAATTAGTCATTAACAGGCTTCCACGCCGAACAGAGGAAGTTCGCATCACAAGCGTGACAAAGACTGCTTGTATGCCGAGGTTCGTGACATGTCCACTAGACATTGTCTCACAGCCTGCAAGATTGTGTACTGTAGTGACAATACATAGTTGATACTTTGGATGGTACTCTGAGTAATGCCACTGTAAGTTTAATAACAGCGAGGCTAGATTTACTCAAATAGTACTTTAATTTTGTGGAAGAATCGAAGAAATATAATGTGATTGAATTGTATTTCCAACAAATTTGTCACCAAAGGGATGGTGGCATTACTCAGTATACTTCCAATGTATTTTCTGTGTATCCTCGCGATAGTACTGAATCTTGCAGGCTGTGTCTACTGGCCGGGTCCCCGGGCGGTCGGATTTTCTGATTATTATCCCATACTATCATAACCCTGCCGCTAGGACCCAGGSRTATGCCTATAACAGACCCATCCCAGTGCGTACAGAAAGCAGCAAAATTTTCAGCTTTTGATATATCCATATGCGTACAGACATTGCCAAAATCCCCTCCCTACATCGATCCAAGCCGAGTATAGGAATGGGTGGTCGCCAGATAGGGTATATCGGCATGCGTACACATCCTGCATCAGCAAAACGGCTTTTTTGGTCATAGATACTCAAAGGTAATCAATGTATTTTNGTACACTGCTGTAGTAGTTGTAGTCTCATAGACCATGTAGATAGTATAGCGTGAACATTTATGATGTAGAACACTACTCAGTGTGGGCGCTGTCAACTGTCCGAGCGCCACCACCTGAAATGGGCAAAATATGCCCCGAGTTTCGGCGARCAAACAATCACAAAGCGACGGACTTCGTTGAATTTCTACTTTCTCCTTCTCCTTAACGTTCCAACTTCCAACCACCCTTGCTCCTGCCCGCTGGCCAGTGCATCTGCAATAAAAGGTCCCCATCCCCTTTTTACATTATTTTGTGAGCGGCGTAGATGTCGCGAACATCTACGCCGGTCATAAAATATTGTTTCCGAAGTCCCTTCAGAATACAACGACGACGGCCACCACAACTTCACACACAGGAGGATTAGAATGTGCTCAGTACTTAGGCTGCTGGTATGTCCTATTTTTTNGCATTGAATGTGCATGTACTAAATGGAGCACTATTCAGATTTCCGATGACTCTCTTACACCCAGGCTCCTCATCTCTTCCTCCCTCTTGCAGATAATTAGGTGTCAGTCTGTATGGGTAGAATGTAGAGATAGAACATATGTCATAGGTGTATAGGCCAAATATAATCAATGTTTATCCCTTATTATTATCAAAAAATTAAAACATGCTGCGAAAATCCCAAATAGGAAAGCTGCTTCCATCGCTCCGAGAGTCCGAAATGAATTTCAGGACAACTATGAGTAGCTTTACAGTACCCTCTAGATGACACCTATGACTATAAAGCCTTGTAAAAAGGGGGGGTTGACCATGGTGCTATGGTGCTATGATTGTCTTTATAGTGGTTTGTAATTGATCATAGTAGAAAGCCGTTTTGCTGATGCTTGTGTTATATAAGTTGGGGTGTTTCTTATTAATTGAATATTAAAGTGTTCTGTGCCTAGTACTAGTAGCAGCAATTAGAATGAATTAGAAACTATGTACTATGTCGGAGAATACCAGTAATCCTACCAAAACGGCTATTGCATTTCAAGCTGTAAGTTGGGGGACATGTATTGGAAATCTGACTGGATGTACAGATTCGAAGGCGGCTTAGTATTTCAATCGGAATTCTCCCCAAGTTCGAAATTTTCTATCCAATTTTACGGACATATGTATGTGTCTGTCTCCTCCTCTGACCCTGAATGGAAGAATGTAGCCCACTGTTCATGATAAGAAATGTGACCAGAGAAATGAATATTAATTTCACCGTCACAGTGGCGCCACAAGACCATGCTTTCAGAGGTCATAGTGCTCATATTGGCATGGGAAACTTTATGTTTATTCAGATAGCACATAGGAAAGAGAATAAGATGGTACATAGATCAACGTCTAGATGCAAATTGAAGAGACCAACCAACGGGAACAACAACACTTTCTAGGGCAAATTTGTCTAATTACTGATTTAAATAATTGCCGAAGTAGAACTCATAGTCTGAGAGAAGTTCAAGCAATGACGACCTTACGAGTCTTCTGGATCTCGAGTCCCTCGTCTCCGAAATACCTGCCAGAACCAAAGTTCCACTCGTCATGGCCACGGATCCATTGGCCTGTAAGACGCATGAGCTCGGGATATAGCCCAGGGAACTTGAAGAGAAAACATACCAAGACCGTCAATGTAGGCAGCGATCTGGTTGTCGACGTCCTCGCCGAAAGAGGGGAAGCCACGCTTGTTGAGGACATCATCACGCACACGGAGGAAGTTAGCGACAACATCGTCGTGGGTGTCGCTAATCCACTGGATGGCGCCCTGTACGTCCACGTTGTTGTTCTTCATGACAACGGTGACAGCATTGTAGTCGGCATCGTCATGAAGGATCTCCTTCTTGAAAGAACACATGTCCTAGAACAAACGGATCAACGAAAGACGAAAGAAGGACTAAACGAGAACACTAACGTTGGCAAGAACGATCATATCGGTAGTGTCCCGTTCCAACGAAACAATGAAGGGGTGGTCGGTGACCTCGTGAGGAAGGTCGATCTCGAGAGAAATCTCCAAGAGAGCAAAGGAGGGGTCAGATCCAATGTTGTCACGACGGGCCTCCATGTATTCATCGATGGTGCAGATGTAACGGTCCATGCCACGACGCTTGGCCTGGAGAATGACCGAATCGAGGTAGCTGCGCCACGACTGAACAAAGCGTTCGATGCAAGCCTTCGGGGCGGGGCGAGAAGCACGCTGCCAGAACCTGATTGAGGTCAGATCTAAGGAATTGGGGGCGGCCAGCACGGAGACTTACTGTCTGCAGATTTCGCCAATGACATGCTCACCCTCAGGACGGGGCTTATCGGGATTCCTGATGGCGTCCATAGTCGCCTCACAAAGGACGATAACGCCTTCGGTTTCGATGGGGTCAGTGTATTCATCAAGGGCGAAGAAGGTGTGCATCAAGTCGCAGCAACTTCTAAGGCTGTCTGGAAGCNTCCATTAGTGACGGACGCGGATAAAGTCCCCAGTCGAAACTTACAATGTGTACCCTGGGGGAAGCAGAGTGCAGACACAAGACCTAAGAATGGTATTATTTAGTGAAGTTGTACATGTTTTTAGAAAGTAGAACTTACTGAAATCACACTTGTTGAATGCGATTTGTTCTTGACGAGAGAAAGGCTTGAAACTCTCGAGCCAGGCGACAGACTCGGCCTGGGCAGCCCTGTAATGAGGACTGATAATTCTTTGCCATGGCCAGTTACGAAGAGTATAAGGCAGGGTGTAGAATGGAGGCTCGGTGGCTKGCTCCTTCTTCTCGACGTGAGTCTGGGTGGGGATGGGGGYGGTAACGGTGGTGGTGGCCATTGGATTAGATAGTTGGGACTTAGTCGCAGAAACTTGGTGGAATACAATTTCCCTGATTCCGTGGCTTTTTAAGGTCCCTTTAAGGAGGCCGGTTCAACCTCCGCGAGATTGGAGTATTCACAAAGTTGTCGGTATGAAAGCTCGGAGCGGCCGTAGCCTATGGATACGAAAAGTCATACAGGAAACCATTTTCAAGTAGTTCTGATCCAAACAATGCAAGAACATCGCCTCAGGATCTGCTTTCAGGTGGATATCAGAAGACACCGCATAGATGAGCTAGTGGAAAAAGATGAAGTGTGCCCGTAGACCGCGGTAGATCAGACCCAGAGTTAGTTTCGTCAACTTCTTGCGTCCGAACCATCAGGAAGTCCCCCGATTTATTGAATGCTTGTCGTCGTAAGCCTGCGACCGCTCAAAACGCCGTCTATCCAATGGGATTCTGTTTATAAACCCCCCTAAGCTTTTATTTGGTCTTCACTGTCATCCCCTCCGTGCACCACCACCACCGGACACGCAAACGATGTCCTCATTGTTGACTTTGACACCTACCTCAGTGGCTTCATGGCTGCTGGCTCCAGTCGTCCTTTTTCTCTCTTTCCTCTACGTTCGAGGTGGTCTGCGCTGGCAGACTCTCAAGGAAGTCCGGGGACCAAAGTCGGATTCCTGGCTCTATGGTAAGTTTTGATAGTGTTTGACCGTAGTAATCAGACTTTGAGTGTTCTCTCTCTTTAGGACATATGATTGAGTTCAACAGGCAGACTGATGTTGGTCAATTGGATTTTGCCTGCCACCGTCAGTATGGAGGTGCCTGGAAGATCGACGGTTGCTTCGGCGTATGTTTTCTTCGGTTCCCATGTCTCCAGGTGATGCGCAGACTGACATCATCTTCAGAGAAACGTTCTTATGTTGGCTGACCCTGCTGCTATTCACCATGTGCTGCACACCCAGGGCTACGGCTATCCCAAGACGAGGGAGAGCAAGACCTTCACCGGATTGGCGTTCGGACGTGGAGTTTCTTGGGCAGGAGGTGAGTCCTGTTCTGATTTCCCCATGTGTTGTGATCTGCGGGGCTGAAGCAGTGTGATACTTTCCTAGGTGAGACCCATGTGCGCCATCGTAAGCTCATGAACCCTGCTTTCACTGCGCAGTCTCTGCGTCAATTCTATCCGGTTTTCCGTCGTGTGGCTGCTCAACTCTCGGCTGGATGGAAGGACAAACTCCAGGAGGGTGACATCTCTCAACCCCAGATTATGGACGTCAGTCGCGGTCTTGTTAACACTACCCTCGATATCATCGGTGAAGGTAAGCCACGCGTCGCGTCGGGATTTCCCTAGTGTTCGATCCGCTGATCGATATTTGTTCCATAGCTGTCTTCGACTACCACTTTGGCTCCCTCGACGGTACTTCTGTTGGAAATGCCTTCTCTGAAGTCTTCCACAACCTTTTCGCGGACTCCAACCTGTTCCCAGATCCGATCGCCATCCTCTTTGCTTCTAGTTGGGCATACTGGCCGGATTTCATTCTGCGTTGGGTGGAATACCTACCGTTCCGTCAATTTGTCCGATTCAGAAACTTCTTAATCCATGGCAAGAAGCTTGGGAAGGATCTTATTGACAATCAGGCCCAGCACGCTGGAACGACCAAGAAGAGCAGGCATATCTTGAACATTCTCGTCGAAGCCAATCAGTCCTCAGAAGCCGGTAACAGACTTGATGAAGATGAGGTCTTATCACAGGTTACGTGAGTGTCCATCGCCCTTCCGCCACTAAAATATCATGATATTGATGGTCTTCACAGTACTCTCCTCTTCGCTGGCCATGAGACCACCGCTACCACCCTCACTTGGATGATCTATGAGCTCGCACATCACCCAGCAGACCAACAACGTGTGCGCGAGGAGATCCAGAGGAAACGGGCTCAAATTACTGCTCTTGGCCAGGATGATTTCACCGCTACCGATCTCGAGAACATGCAATTCACCAACGCTGTTATCAAAGAGGCTTTACGCTACCACCCCATCTCCCCCTGGGTCACTCGCGAGAGTGCTATTCACGATGTCGTCCCTCTGAAGGAGCCTATCATGTCACCTGAAGGCAAGATGGTTGACAAGATTGAGGTTGTCCCGGGACAACATGTTTTGGTTTCTACTTGCGCTTACAACAGGTGCGTTCCTTGATTATGTCGATGATGGTCAATGTTCTAACAAGATCGCTTCGTTTGCAGGAATAAGATTGTCTGGGGCGAGGACGCCGATGTTTGGAATCCTAGTCGTCACCTCAACCAAGCTATGAAGGACAGCCAGATCCCTGTTGGTGTCTACTCTAACCTGTACGGTCCATTGATGAATACTTCTATTTATTGCACGAGCTGATATCGTATCCTGATAGGCTGACGTTCTCCGGTGGACCATCTGGTTGTATTGGTTGGCGTTTCGCCCTCACTGAGATGCAATCTACTATCGTCGAGATGGTTGAGAACTTCGATTTCGTTCCCCCTCCCGTCAAGGACGGCATTGAGATGGTTCGTGTCCCTGTCGGTGCTATCATGGCTCCCATGGTCAAGGGCAAGTTCGAAGAGAAAACTCAAATGCCCCTGGGTGTTTCCTTCCTCCGTTAAATTGTAGAGAAGCCATATGTACTTCCATTAGATAGAACAAACCCTTCTGCAAGGCTCTCCAACTTTCTCTCTAACATATACACTCCTATGTGCTGTACTACATACCTCGCGCCAAAAACGCGCAACAAAGATTATGTGAAATATTGTTTGACGGGCTTTGTCCATGCCGCTGAGAGCCGAGCGGACCCGAGCTGATGTTCAAATGTGTTCTCCTCTACTTTGTCTTTCTGTTGGGTCTTTGAACTCTGGAGTACTTCACACATGGCTCTTGAGGAAGCTTGCTCATAAGCAAACGTGACGTTCCAAGAAAGACATGATTTCTCACTGTTACGAAACCAATGGCTTCATTGCCGGCGACTCGCGTTGTGCACTGTGTAGTACGTATGCATTTGCAAAGGCGATGAAACGGCTGTTGCATTACCTTGGAGCGAATATAGAATACTCTGTGCTCAGCCCTGGGCCTGAGGTCTGAGGGTACATCTCCAGCGCCACCAAATCGGACCCGTTCCTTGAGCATGGCAACTCAGATTCTCCGGTCTTTCAGTTCCTAACCACAACACCCATCCATACAATCGCGTTATAACGAGAATGTTTGAAAAACCTATAGTATTGGTTGGTCCCCAGGTTCTGTTGCGGTCTTACCTCTTTCTGACCCCCTAGAAAAATGTAGGTGACTGGCGGCTCCCATGTCATTTCACAGCTCCTTTCCTCGAATGAATATCGCATACGAGCAACAGTGCGGTTTGGGAACATTGAAAAGCTTCGCACGCTCTTTGCTGGAAAAGAAGCGACTTTGGAAATTATAGAGCTGGAAAGCATTACGTCGGATTATACAGAAGTAATGAGAGATGTTTGGGCGGTCATCCATTGTGTATCCCCGTCATTTTTCAAGCGAGTCAATGGAGAGAAACTCGTTGAGGTACGTCAACTATGTTACAAACCGCAGTGGCAAAGAAACTGAGCTCACGGCAGACAGTTGTATATGGCACTATGAATATCATGGAAACGGCAATAAAGATGGGCGTTAGAAAGGCCGTCATAACCGGCTCGATTTTTTGCATGACTGAACGTGAGCTAATGTGGTCTTTATGCTTTATATCTTCTCGTCCACTCAATATCAATATCCATTAGGGCCTCTAGCATGGTTCGACCCGAAAGAGATAATCGACATCAACTGTTGGGCCCCTCGGACGCTGGACCAGATGGACTTGAAGAATTCTGACATGATCCATATCGAGGGCGCGGCACAAGTTGACAAGGAGTATAGGGTCTGGGAACTAGTGAAGAACAATCCGCAGATTGAAACCACGTTCAGTAAGTTGCTTCTCAGTCATATTTATATGTAGTTCTCAGTTATTGTGTTACCCAGTTCACCCGTGCCTCATGTTCGGGCCATTTTTGCAGGGATTTCCACTACCAGAAAACCTCATAGAGATGGGAGCAACAGCATTCTTACAAGAGCTCTTACATGGAACCTATACTATCAATCTTGCGGGCCATATTGTAGATGTGCGAGATGTAGCAAGAGCACATATCTTGGCGCTTACGGCGCCTACTCGCCACAAGAAGCGTGTTGTCCCTCCGATAACCAATTTCTCATGGCCAGAAGTCGTTAAGCTCATCAAAGAGAAGAGGCCTGATTTGAGCTCGCGATTACCGGTCGAGGAAGTTGGCGCAGGGGGATTTATACAATTGAAGGCGATCGTCGCAGACTCCCGGGATATAGATAAAGATACATGTATAGATTGGAAAACTACTATCTTAGATAGTGTTGAAGACGGTCTGAGATGGGAGAGATTGTATGGGTCGAAGGCAACGTAGGGGTTGCAAGATCTGCTCCACTTACTAGGACAGTCTGCAGGCTTTGGGCGTAACGTCTTGTATGGACTAACGGAGTACTGTAATATGATTAAATATCTAATAGAAATGATAAGTTTGGAGACAACCCATAACTCGATGATGGCATACCCACGCCACCCWTACCATATATGGTATTAGTCACGGGACTTCAGGTTTAAATCTCCGGTTTTGCGCCACATTCACATCTCTCCCTTTCACCATCTCGCTGGTCGAGTCTAGTTGCTCTACATTTCTATTGCGCAGGCAGCACATTCTATCCAACATTCTACTCTATTCCTGCCTTGAAAGTTTATTCTGTTCTCTCACACGATGTCGAGCTCGCGACTTTCTCGTAACTTTATGCACCGGCGATTTCCCCGACAGCTACAACTGGACATCGGGCCAGGAGGCAAAGTATCTATGGCTGAAGAACCTCCAGAACGCGACCCGGCGATGGACTCTCCTCAGGCTCAAGCCCCCGTATCAGTACCTGCAGATCCTGTTAGCAGTGATAGTTCAACGACCCCAGAAAACACCCAATCTTCACTAGCCCCGTCATCTACTTCTCCGAATTTGGCAACTAGCTTTTCTGCTTCGTCTGGTACTCCTTCTTCTACGAACTCTTTAGTTGTGTCTTCGTCTCCTAGCGCACCCAAGTCCGATGTCATCATTGATATTGTAACTTCGTCTTCCATCGTTCAAACGTCGTCAGCAAGCTCGACTGTCGCAACTTCAACGACCGATACACCAAACAGCTCTTCAATCTCGGGCACCACTTCATCTTCATCTTCATCTTTGACATCCTTGAGCTCACCAGCGTCCGAAACGGCCTTCGCAATCCCAACCGTCTTTTCTGCCACAGATTCTGCCACATCTTCCGTAGCTACATCTGATGCAGTGGCGGCTGTGCATACGGGTACGACCTCTGCGACAAATAATGCAGCTTTTTCTACGCATTCTCCACCATTCTACGTGGCCATTGTCTTAGGTTTGATCGCTATCATCGCTTGTACTGCTGCCATTTTCGCGTGGTGGATCAAGCTCAGACGGTACAGAAAAAGTCACGGAGAGTATCCTAGCGTGCCTTGGGCCAAGACAGATGGATTAGAGAAGGGTGAAGTCGACCATTGGGAACCAAGAGGCGACCGAGATGCAGGCGAACCGAAGAGGTCGTTCAGTTTATTTCCCAGAACCGCTGAGCCTGTGCAAACTCAACAGGGCCCTTATTATACCCCTACCATGGCCGGAAGCTCTATGCTTGGTCCTCTTCAGGTTGCTAACCTGATGCCTGGAGACCGTTCATTACCTGGATCGAGAGCACCTACAGCGTTGGACAATTACGGCACACCAAAGGAGGATGCGGACGGCCAGGCGATTATGAGTAGACCGAGATTTCTGGGTGTGGACGGAGAGGGTTTAGATGTCCCTTGGAAGCAACCGGCGCCGGAACCTCATCCCGCCTTTGATATTCCTCCTCTTCCTTTCCCTGGCGAGACCCAGGCCAGTATCACCCACGATGAATCCTATCAACAGCAACATCACGAGCAACAGAAGGACAGCTGGACTTCTTCTCTCAGATCAAACATTGCCAGTGCATTAAACGCCGTGATTCCTTCAGCTCACCCGTATCAGCAGCACAACGACGACGACGACAAACTCACACCTGTGCCTGCCAGATCCAGGAAGAGCACTACACGTCGTCGTGTTGTCGCTGCCCAGGACGACAATTGGGAGGTCTATGTTGGAGGAGAGCTGGTTGGACGGCCTCTTTCGCGGGAGAACTCCGACGCAGTATGGACGTTGGAAGACACTGGCCGGGGATCAGGGATCGTCCACATCAAAGGCTCCGAGCAGTCACCTTCCCTTCAAGAGTCGAGGAATTCTAGTTCATCGGATTACCCCAGATCTTCTGTAGGTGAACCCAGTGGTTCGGTGCCGTCTTTCTTGACCTATGGGTCGACGGCTCCCTTGATGCCCAAGCCTGCCATGTTGCGTCTTGGATCGGGGATACTTTCTAGGGCGAGCAGCGTGTATTCAACTAATACCCTGTCTTCCGAGATGGCTCCTGAGATTCCAGCGATGTCGAGGACCAGCACGATCACGTTGAGTGGTAGACGAGGAGTACACCGACGAGAGAGTGTTGTGTCAGTGCTGACAGAAGGTGAAGAAGCTGCTAGAGCTGCGTTGATGGACAGGAGGTCGAGGATGTTGGAGAGGAGGAGCAAGATCATTCAGGAGGAAACAGAGTGATTGAGTCGGTTTATTTTCACGTTAAGTACATGATTTGTTAGTGTTCAGAATAGCTATATATATGAAAGAGGTCGCTTTTAATGCTCCATGATTAAAGCTAGGGCTTGGTCAGAGCGCGGTTGGATCCTACATTGGTATGACACTGGTTGGCTGAAGTGAGGATACGTCAGACTTCGATTAAACCTGCTAGGTTCGCGCTTGCCTAACTAATCCAGAAGTGCATTCTTCCGTGGGAAGTATTTCCATTCCGTTCTTTGTAACTGGAGTGATCTGCAAGGTGGCTAGGATTGAAGTACAGAAGAGGAACATAGACTGTTCAGCAAGAACACGCCCTGAGTGGAGCACGGTGACTTCTCAGTATAGCATTCAAACTATTGGCTCACCAGGACACGCTCTGCATATTTGGTGAGGTCAAGGGTCCAGATACTTGGTAATGGTGGCATTATCTTACCTCCTTCCAAAACCGAATATGATTGCACGAGGGTCTGGTTCTGGATGATCACCTAAGAACNGTGAAGGGTTGAATTTCATTGGGTCCTTGTACATATCTGAGGAATGGGTGATATTCCTGGCTCAAAGGTTAACCTTATACCTCCTTGGTAGTGGGAGAAAGGTGATAGGTACTCACCATATGTTGCTCATTACAATAGAGCCTTCAGGGATGAGATATCCGTTGTAAATCAGGTCAGCGGACGCCTTGCGGGGCATACCTAATTTTGTGTTAGCAGGGTTTCTTTATAATCATCTTGTGGATGAGAGAATATACTAGTCACCAAGAGGAGCTGTTACATGAGACCGGAAGACCTCCTTAAGCATTGCCTCTACGAAAGGTAGTTTACCCTTGTCGAATATTGTTGGTAATCTGTCGGAACCTACCACGGAATCGATTTCTTCTTGTGCCCTTGCATGAACGCCCGGATAGCAAGTCATGCACCGAAAAAATGCGCTCAACATGGCGACACTCTAGTGTGGATAGTCTCAGCTCCATTGCGCACTTACAGGAAAGAAAGAAAGGGTACAGTGTCCGTTCCGCCTGAAGTGGAAACTCGTCAGAGAATACCATCACTGTAAAAGATAATTGAGGAATACCAGAGAATAGAGAGGCAGCCGTGTACTTGATAAACTCCTCTGTATCTTTCCCGTCCTCAAGGAGACGGGAAACAAAACAAGGTTGCGAGATACCTTCAGCCTACACCGACGTCTTCAGTCTCGAAAGCGGACGATATGCCAAGAACCATCGAACCATCTGCCGTAACACAAACTGTAACGGGAGCTCGACCATCTCATTGAACAAATGCCTCCCGCGCGCCGCAACCTTCTGGAACCCTGCTCCTGGAAACCAAGAGGGTACGTATCGCACTTGCCAAGTTTTTAGAACGGGTGTCCTTCTAACCGAGGATATACATACGTATGGGTATTTGGTTCACCGCAAATGCGTCCGGTGCACTGACAGATGCGACGAATTCGACCGCATCAACACCAGCGTTTATGATTGCATCGTTGGAGTGTTTGGGCTCATACCCATATATCGAGCCTAGAATGACAGTTCCCGAAAAGCTACAGATATAGGTAGATTATGCGCATGTCAAAGATGAGTAGAAGGTGGCGACGTACTATTTTATATGCTCGTGTAAGTTCCCAGGAGATCGAACTAGTAATTTTAAAGTTGTTCCGATCGCACGTGTCTGTGCGGGCAGATACTTTTGTAGTGTCGCTGTGGTCCCCAGTTCTTGATGAACGAGTTTCCTGGCGGGAATCCACTGTGTGGTCTTCGAGTCGAATCCGAATATGCTCCCCCAGCCTATGAGATCGTTTATCATAACAGAATTCGGACGTCCTGCGTAGATGGACCCGTTCTTCTCTAGTAACTCAGTAGCTACACGGTATGAGTTAATCACGACTACGGTTTGACCAAAGATGGTGAATGAAATGAGATCCCCTGCAAATGGCCCACGTTAGCGAGGAAATCCAGTATGAAGCATGATGGCTACTACGTACCCCAACGAGCACCCCATTCTGCGAAAGTGAGGAATTCAAATTTAGTGGGGAGGTCGAAGAAATTGCCAATGATGGGATAGCCCTTGGGTCCTGGAGGAAATGGGATACTGCCTTTGCGGACATGTCGTGCTAGCCAAATAATTCCGACAATCATAGCCAAGAGAGTGAGAATAGAGATCATGGGATGCATGGTTAAGTGTGCATTCGTCTAGAATAAGAGCTTTATAACACGAGGGGAGGAACCTTCGATGATGAATGGAACCTGTCTCAGTTCTCCATACTTCTTGTCTATTAGGATTATTAAGGGAATGATACGATGTAGATTGTCAAACAGGCAATAATATTAAAGCACGAGCATCCCGAGTATTTGTTGCTCCTTTATTGTGGCCTGAGAACGATAGGTAGAGCAAGTAGCAAGATGAAGGAAGAAGCAGGACCGAAAATCAGTATCGTCAAAGTCAACTAAATAACAGGAATGCTAACACTATAGAACTTGGCCAAAGTCTTGATAGTGCATTGACCCAAACCTGCTCCCTTTCATGCGCCATTACGGTCGCAACAGATGCATCGGGGCGCTACAAGGCCAACGACATGGTATTCACTTCTATCTCTTCAAGTAACCAGGGCTGAGGCCACAAGAGGCAAGACATAGTCGAGAGTTTCCTGGTCATGGCGAACCTCAAGAAGAGCAACAAAGGTGGCGAACCGCGGTCCGCGATGCCTTTGATCGCCACCTGATCAACGCCACAGCACTAAACAGAGCACCCAGCCCTCAGGCCTCAGGAACGTCTCAAGGCCGTTCAAAAGCGTTATAATACAAGCAAACCAGACATGCACATATACATATATATATAAATTTAGCTCAAATACGAAATAGCAAGTATCATGATATCTACAACTTGTAGCCATGGTTCTTGGGGATGGCTTTGATAATAACTAATCAACGACCACTGTTGGAGGCCAGAATCACCAAACTATTCACATTCAAACACGATAGATCACCGTGTTATCGTTTCAGTCTTTTCAATTTCCCTCTTTCTTGAAGTTTCGCGTCAAGCTCTGCTAGCTCCACCTTCGAAGGATAGGATGAACACATAAACCTTTTAATTCCAAGGATCTGTTGAGAACAAACTTACTCTGAGCTGTCGAGCTTTGACTACATCATCATCGTTGTCGTCGTCTTCATATGGATCATCAAATCCTAGGTCAGGCTTCTTCCTTTTGACCCCTTGGATGTTAGATGGTGCGATAGCCATCTTTTTCAGTAGGCCTAGAGAAGGGCTCACCCTTGAGACAAGTGAAGGTGGACCTGGACTGCAGCTCACCAAGTGACCTATACCTGAATATAAACCTGATAATCGGTGTCTCTTGAGCATGGCGCGCGTAATATGCTGTTACTGGCTTTGAAGGAGCAACAGTGTCTCCAAAGCTGACATTATCATCATCAGCATTTTGCAGGAAAGTCCAGGTAGAGGAGTAATCGGACTGTACACAATGATCGACATATCTCTTTGTACGGCCGTCCACTTGCCGTGGACTAGCTGAGGGATTACGGTAGCGGTTCACACTGAAGTGGACGGACTGAACGTCGTATAAGTCGAGCTTAATCTCTCCAACACCTCTGGTCTCCGCCTGCTTGGCGACTGACAGAAAAAATCTTAAAATGAGGCTAGAAATTGCTACGAAACCGGAGACGGACGGGTGGTTGTGATCTCACTAAAAACGAACGGGCGTATTTCGTTAGGAGCGAGCACCATGCCATCTAGGCATAAGACCTTCGATGGTAGGTCTTCTGGCATCTTCAAAGTGCCACCACATTCTACGCCATCTATGACAACGGTGCTTGAGCAGGCTAGCTTTGATTCGGTGCCAGAATCGGTCCATTTCACTGTGAAGTTCTTAGACGGAATTGGATCCATTCTTCAATAAATGAGAGATGGATCATTCTTACCTTCCNTGCCTCTGAGGGAATCCAACACCTTATCTCATGGATCTCTCGATTACTTTTGTCTTTCCATACAGTAACCTCGGTCGGGTCGAGTTCTGGTAAACGATGACCGTCGATATCGATCCATCCTGTCCATCTACGGTATTGGGGCATCGTCAAGATTGGTTGTGAGATGTCTGCGGGCTCTAGTCGATAGTATGAGATAAGACCTTAGCATCATGGTATGAGCATGGTCTGAATGCATGTTGCAGTTGTGCTTTGATCCATCGGCAGATCATCACGACGGGCCGAACATGGAGGAATATGTTGGTGACAAGCAACAAAAACAGTCTCCAATTCCAGATAAATTATGGGTTCCGAGATGCAAAGATACACTTAGCCATATCTTGGAAGCTCTTTGCATTCATACCCTGAAACCGTCCACGGACCAGAGCTTTGTGGAATAGACTAATACATCTATGTGTTGCACCCAAGGCACTAGGAATAACACGCTGTTCACTTCGGCACTTATATAAGTACGGTAAGACCCTCAATCTGAATCCAAGCTGCAAGGTGCGTCAGAGAACTGAACTTGGAAAAATGTCAGTCAAACATCTCACGTCAGGTCGATCGAGATTCGATTCTCCGTTGAACTTATAATCAGGGGCTCCCTGGGGCTCCCCAGCTAACTTCCGGCTCCGTGTTCACTCTACGGGTTTCTTCAAGTTTGACACGTTTTAGTACCTTTCCCTTCTTAGCCAGCTTCTCGTTCAGGGCAGCCAATTTTGCCTTTGAAAGAGTGATAAATATATTGCTTTCAAAGCTAAAGGATAACGTACAGGAAGCTGCTTAGCTTCCGCGACGTCAGGATCGCTGTCTTCTTGCTCTTGGTTATCTGCCTCGTCGATGTCACAATGTGGCACCTTTCGTTTTCCCCCCAAGAGTGGTGAAAGGGGAGCAATTCCCATTGCTCTCAACATCGCTATATACGAGCATTGTGAGAAGAATACAGCAGCAGTGTATCGGATACACTCACATAGTGGTCTGTATCTAAAGATGAAGATGACTTNCGGGCGATCTTTGCGCTAACGAACAAAGCGAGATCTCCCAGAACTTCTACGAGGAACTGTTGCTCCAAATATACACACAGTCAGAGGGTATTTGGATGAAAATGCTGAAGTATAGAACCAATGTTGCATGGCTTTGTTGAGACGCTCGTCGACCTTCGAGGGGACCTCTGGAGCGTTGGTGTACTGATGCTTCAGATTGCACATTATTGGATCTTCGATTTCTAATAAATGAATCTCTATCGTGCCCGATATCTCGCAATGGGGCTGATTTAGTAAGTCGACATCTGGAGTAACCCATTCATTGTAGTGCGTTTCATACGTGCACCTACCAAAACTTCTTATACCACTGCCAGTACACTGCAAGTCTGCAAACTGGAACGGTCACTCCTCTGTCTCACTAATATAGAGTGAATGAATGTGAGTGACCTTAGGCACAACGTGCAGGATAGCATATTGTCAGCGATAAAAATGCTGATAGTACGCCAATCGCTACCAAAACTCTGATAGTACCTTTTTTATAGGTGTAATGTCAGCATATTGGCAGTGCCAATACGCTTTCCTGCACCTTGTGAGGGGGAGATCTCTTTCTACACGTTTTGTTTTAAGAGTACACCCCGTCAATTCGTACACGACCAACGTAGGGGGTATCAGCATTTGTGTCAACCCAGTCTGCGGAGAATATCTGAGAGATATAATGGTCATGATCCAAGCACAGCGAGTAGCTGTTTCTATTCACCTTTCCTGCCTCTGAAGGGATCCAACATGTTATTTCTTGAATTTCCTCGCCATTTTCTGTCTTGGTCAACTTTTGAACATCAGACTCACTTGCTCTATTGCCGGCAATGTTTATCCAAGCATTATATCTTTCATGCTCTGGCATCTGTCTCAGCGGTAAGATAGCAAGGTTGCTGTGACTCGTGAGTGATCACTGCAGATGGCTCAAGGTGTAACCCGGGTCCCTAAAGTTCCTTTCGGGAAGAGGTCCCGTCCCGTGGTGGCAGTGCAAAATACGGGGTCTTCTCCCGTCCCCCGTCATACTTTCCCTGCTATGATATTTGACTTCTGTTTAATTGCCTAGGATACTACATATAACTATAGTCTGATATGTTACTTCTCAGGTGCAATTTATCCTGTGGCTCTCGTTTCTCGAGCCGAGAATGTGTCCTACGCTGACCGAATACGTACAAACTTGTCTCAGCTAAGTTCTGAGACTTGACTCTTGAGTAAGTAAGATCCGGAGCCTTTTACTACTTATTACGAAGCACCTTTTCAGATATTGTAAACCTCGTTTGCAACTATCACGACGCAGGAATGCTCTCAAGTATGTTTGCTAAAGCTATCGACCCTCATTATGGGTTCCTGTCAACACATTCACCGGATTGTCTTCCTGAACCTTGGAGTGCATGGGAGGAAACACTGGTTCAAGCCAAAGAATCTCGTCTCCAGATTGCAGACGAAGTGGGGTATACTGTCACCGGTCCTTTCATTGACTGGGTTCTGCTTGTTCAAAAGGTATGTTGGATGTAGCGCTCAAGCAGGATCTTGTAGCTGACTGATCGCTGGAATGCAGCTTCCGGTCATTGAAATAGAGGAGCTGATAAATACAGACAACGTTCCAGCTTTGCGTCGGGCTCATCTCGTGCTTTCATTCATCCTTCACTTCTATGTACACGCACAACCCTTCGAAACGGCTGCCATCCATATTCCAGTCGCCATCAGCGTGCCACTTCTACGGGTGTCATCCTACCTGGACATTCCCCCTCTCCTCACCTACTCCGACACTGTTACCTACAATTGGTTATGCCTCTCGAAGCAACCAACGGTCAATGATATCTATTCCTTGACTCTCTTCACGGACCTCCCCGACGAAGAGGCGTTCTATCTAGCCTCAGCTCGTATCGAGCTTGCAGGCGCACCTTCTCTTGTTCTCATGAGCCATATAATCGACCAGCTACAGTCATCCGATGCTCCTAGTGTCAACACAATCATAGCCGCCCTCCATGTCATCGCAAATAACATCACGGAGCTCAAAGGACTTTTTATGGGCCTCCGTAAGACCTGCGATCCAGAGATTTACTACCACAAAGTTCGTCCGTGGCTGCGAGGGGAGGACTCGAGCTCTAGCGGTCAGAAATGGATCTTCGAGGGAGTCGGATCCTCCGAATATTCTGACATCCGAAGTGCGCCCACCGAACTTTCTGGCCCCAGCGCTGGACAGAGCCCACTCATACACGCGTTCGACGTCTTCCTGGGTGTGTCTCAGGACACAGAATTCCTCAAGAGGATGAGGGCTTACATGCCCAAGGAGCATCGCCAGTTCTTGGATGATCTTGCTGCTGTCCAGCCTTCCCTTAGGACATTCGTCTTGGACACTCCCGAGAATGAACAGCTGCACGCGGCCTATAACGGGGCAATCATGGCCTTGAAAGGCTTAGAGATTATCATATCACAATCGCCACGGACTATGTTGCTGGACCTGCAAGACGGGCTGCCTCTGCCGCTGGCATTCCTTTGAAGGGGACGGGAGGAACAAATTTCGTGTTGTTTTTGAATGATGTGAGGGCACGTACAGTGGACACTCTTGTTGACTGTTAAGCTTCGATAACATTACCGACTTTAATTTAATATCTCATAATGCTTAATTATTTTACAATCGATTCATTTGTTATACCCACCCCTTGAGGTGTTGGTGCTCTTCGATCTTTTCAAGACTGATATCAGACCTAGTGGTAGTTGTTTATTTGTCAACAAGGAAACCGTTTTACTTCTGCGTACCAATGTATGGCGGAAACAATTTCCAGTCGTGTCAAGATTCCCACCGTACTAATATATCTCGTTCGGAGGATACCTCTCCTCGCTTTTTTNGCTTCCTGGGTTTCATAATTGCCAAGTGTTTACGCCACTCTTCCAGACTCTTCCTCAAATTCTCTGGAGCTTTTGTTGTTAACTATATGCGTTCTGTTTTGCTTTCAGTCGTGAACCATNCACATGTTGGAACTTGAGCTTGTTCAGCATGCCCTATACTGTACGCTTGGTAAATGCCATATGACGTTCACAACTCAGGCAGTTTGGCACAAGCAAGTTGGATTGAGTAATCTTACAGGTACATGCATAGCATTCATGCTTGTGAAATAACTAATACGAAATGCCCGTAGATGCAAGATAAACTGGCCTCATTACCATAATCTACATAATCTGACTGGGTGCTGTTTGTCTCTGGCTTCATCAGAACTTTGAAGCGCACCTTCCTCTCATGGTGCTGACAGTCGCAGTCACTATCGATATTGGCGGCATGCCCAACAAAATAAACATCCTTCTCCGACAACATCTCGGCCTCGATATCTTCGATTTCGCTCTCCCCATACCGTGATGGGAAAGAACCGATGCTCAAGTACAAGAAGTCACACTGTACAGTGTATAGCACGCCAATCTGGNCGTTCAGGCCAAGATCCTGACATGCCTTGAAAAGAACTGCATCGCTTCCTTTCAGATAGGCTACATGATCAAATTAGCACAATTAGGAGCAAAATGAAAGAGACATCCGGCGTACTGGATGGTTTCCACTGCGTTTGGGGTTCCTTCTCGAATGGGTATAGATGATTCAAGGCAAGGATCAGCTGCGTGCCATTCTCAACATTGTAGTCTACATCAGCTAACAGGGCAGAAAGGGCGTCCTTGATAGTGTCAAAAAGACTATCGCCTGGCTTGATTTCTTCTTCGCTGGGAGCCTTGGTTTCGTCCTCGAGATACAAGTTGTACGTGAGTGTAACACGCTGACCAGAGATCACTTTCTCGACTTCGTGGTCCACATCCCCGAAGAAAGCGACGTACCCCACCGAATTCGGTGGTTTGTCTTGTAGCTGCTGAGCAGAGTCGAAGATGAACTCGTCATTGTCATTAGAAAGTTTGAGAGCCCCGCCCTCGTGAGGCGTGGGGAATACAATGACGAGAGACGCAAACATATTCTTCGCCCGTGGCGTGTCTTTGTGTTTCTTGAAGAAGCCTCCCGGGCCTAAAAGAAGGAATGAGAGATGGGTAAATGAGAAGGGAAACGAGGTATCCACACCATACACATTAAGCTTATACAGCTCAGCACGTACAGACCGCTCTTCCTGGTCCGCTCCCCGGGCAAGGACACCTTTGACATGTCTAAGGATCGGAGTCTCTGCAAGGCAAAACGTTGCAGAGAAGCTGGGCTCATCGAGCTTTCCTGCCTTTCTGTACTCCGGATCCAGCACATCTTCACCTCCTCGTCCGAAGGATGCAGGGAGACAGTCCTTCTCCAGCTGCTCCAGCTGCTCGGGCGTAGTTCAAGAAGTTGATGCGCCTGAAAAATTGGTCAGACAGTCACCGTTTTGTGCAATGAAGAATAATACGCCTACCTCGAGAGGGACTCATCGTTTTCGGGTCCATAAAACAAAGTAAGTTTCTGGGGGGGTACTTCGCATGTTCCAGCAGTCCAAGAGATGTCAGTTAACGCATCCACGAGATTATCAACGAGATCAGACATCGTGTGTGCTAAATCATTACCTCTGGCAGGAGGTATAAGTAGAACTGAACACACTGTGGGCGTCGTGAGCCTATCGGGCGTGTTCTCAGTGGTGGTTCACCTTCCAGCAGGTCGGTACAGCGTTCGATCATCGATAGGATTGAAAAGATTCAACAGAGAGATTATGGTATCCAAGACCTATCTCCGAGCTCCTCAAGGTCCAGTTTGAATAACACCTATTCAGGTCTTTCTGTGAAGTTATGAAGCATTGGTAGATGTAGATCAAAGCCACAAAAGGGCCGGAAACTACACTGTAGGTGAGTGCATGATTCGTGAGGAGTTTAATCAGAGGAACCTATGAACTGGACACTCCTGAGCCGAAAATAAGGTGCTGGTTGTCGACATTCAATCAGTGGAATTTGCAAAGCAAGCAAGATATTCCCGAATGAAAACCGTCTTCCAATTGATTTTGACATTGTCCCTACTTCACATACATCGATTAAGCATGGTCAACGCGGGATTATAGCACCAGCTGTCCCATCCCGGACCTCTTTCAAAAACGTAGCCAATTCTGTCCCTCCCGTTCCTTTCAAGGGAGTCTTCTGCGAATCTGCTTCCTTCATCTCCTTCTCTTTCGCCAGCCTTCTGGCTGGCTGAATGATGTATAATGTAACAATAATGATATGCGCGTCTCGGAGCTCTTTCAAGCTAGATACCGCGGCGTTGTACGCCTCCAGCAGCTCTTCATTCCCTGCGCTCATCACGATCGCACGTAGAGGYCGTGGGTTGGCGGATAGATGGCGAAGGAAGTTGCGATGATGGCGAGGCATGTAAGCTTGCATGCGTTCCAAGAAGGCCCTCTTGGACCCGCCCCCGGTGGAGGTATGAGAATATTGGTCTACACCCAAGAATACATCGAGGGAGTGAATAAGGGCGCTCTGGCCAGCACTTGGTCCAGAAAGCTCTTCGGGGTATATGAGGGAAGGGTCTTGCTCAATCCCCTCGAAGACCCATGGACGCTTGTTAGCGTCCGAATCAGCGCCTCGGAACCATGGTCGAATTTGTCTGTAAAATATCTCCGGGTCACAACCGTCTTTCACCGAGACAAGCAGCGTTTGGAGATCTTTGATGACTATTGCTAGGCTTTGAAGGAAACCTGTGATCCGTCTTAGAGCTATGTCGTCTCCGACGAAAGCCTCGTCCATAGTAGCTCTCATGAGCTCGAGGGCCTCAACACCACGGAGTTCCATYCGGGCGGAAGTCAAGTAAAACACTTCCTCATCTTTGGATGACGTGAAAAGTAGTAAGCAGCGAAGATTATCCAATGCTGGTGTAGGCTCAGACGAAGGAGTTTTGAGAGCCCAGTTGTATAACACATCATCTGAATAGGTTACGACGGGTGGAAGACGGAGTTGCCGAGAAACTTGRAGAAGRGGWAGAGTGATTGGTGGGGGWATAAGAACGGGGTCTGTCGGTGGAAGGGTATGAATATAAAAATGCATGATCCAAGCTAGAACGCAATGAGCTCTCCTAAGAGTAAGCTCCGATTTATTCAATTCTGTAGTSGCYAGAAYGGGAAGCTGGATWACRGATTGAATATAYGGTCCCCTTGCTGRATATAATGYCTGRATAAATTTACCTCGCGAACAYGAGCACGCCATGAAGCGGACTTGTTCTGWTCTATTTCTGAGATTTCTGGTGTATCACCGAGTACTAATTTCTGGTTGATRGCCTCGTCAAGRRCAATTTCCCACTGCTCCCAGMGYATAGGTAATCTATSSAGTGGAGGTTGGGGTGGCATGAANCCTGTTCGATTATCGACATCGAAATCGTGAGCAGCTAAAGTGGTAGTATCCACAACACCTCCTGYTGGAGGCCCGAAAATCACATCTGGTCGGGGCTGCGCGAGAAAATGATTGGGKGGTAGGGTGTCCATAGCAAAGCTAGTATGATGGTGGTAKARGAAAGAATCGATAGAATGTCAGCAAAGGACGGAAATTGCTGATTGACCAGGCCAGGCCCCTGACAAATAAAAATCTTGCCGATTYTCGGACCGRMTATCCGAGGGCGTANNKTACKTASYRCTCACGGTGACAGCGCCTCACCCTCAGCAATGCATAGATCGCCGAATCAGACCACATGTCCTGACTATCGGGGGAAAGGCTACACATCATAGTTTATAGCGGCAGACAGTGTTTCTTCTCTTGGTTCCCGCCTATCTCCAGCCATAGCAGTACACTGGCTTAGTCTGGTGGATGAGGGTGGATGNCTTGGTAATATTCAAGGTTCTTCCTCATTCTGGAGGTTAGTCCGTCCCTCGGTCACTTCAACCATGAAGACCCTCAAAACTCTGTTGAGAGAAGGATACAGTAATAGTGCATAAAGACAAGCCGGAGAAATTCTATTGAAACATGGACCTTTCTATGGATAATGGTCTCTAGTACTATTAGTATGCAGAAATATATGTAAGGAACGTTGATAAACAAACCCACTCATAATCTCAGACTCGGGAGATAACTAGAGGTAGCTGGAAGCCTTCATGCATCCTATCTTTCACCATAGGAAGCATAACCCCAGCTGGAACACGTATGATTTCCATTCCTTCGTCCTTTGGAAGGCTGAATTCGAACACTTCAATCAGTTCTGTAACGACGGCTTGTATCTCCATCATGCTGTGCAGTGAGTGGTTCAGCCAAGTAGGGCATCTCGAATGAATGAAACTCACGCAAAGCGCCAGCTATTGAGGAAAAAGAAACATCCCGTCAGTAGTAGATTCAGCACATATAAAATCGAGGTAGAACACCTACCCGATACATCCTTGAGGCCCAGCACCTGAAGTTTTATTCAGTAAAAACACTTCATCAAGCCACATTGTACTCACTGAATGTCATTCTGTAAGAGAAAATAGTCAGACATAATAGGAATGCCAGGATGTACGAAGAACACACAAGTTAGCGAGGAGGCCTATGGATACCTGCTTTGTTGTGCTTTGATCGATAAACCGGCGGGGGTTCCAAGTATCTGCGTCTTCACCCCATACACTCGTGAGCCTACACATCCGCAAGGTGAGGACGAGCAGCATAACCAGAGAAAGGAACAAAATGACCTATTATAATCAGCAATCGAGGTTAGAACCGATTGGCCCTTGGATACAGGGACCTCAGAAACAACTCTTCCGTCCTGTAGAGTGATAGGTTCAGCAAGTGGGATAATATCGTCTCGAGTAGCCCGTCGAATGAGCGTTGGTATGATAGGATGGRCTGGGATAGAATTGTATTACATTAGGATAGGATGGGATGTAGTCATTACAATACAATATATACTATTATATCCTCAATCCTATCCTATCCCAGCTGATCGTGTACAGGGAACTCAGTGGTAGGATGATCCGATCATCTGCTATTCCTGCGTAGACTCACATCACTCCTATTGAGATGATATATGGGACATCAACAGAAAATAGAAATGATTTCCACTTACTGGTCGAGATCAACAGGCCCATAGTGGAGACGGCGCCACTCGACGTTAACAAGTGAAAGAATACCTGCCTTGATGTCTGACACCATCTGTTAGACGCTTGAATGGAATAGATAGCACTTAGTTACCTGGAAGGAATGTATTGACACTATAGTAATTTCCGGCCCCCCCAAGCGAGTTTTCGATGGAATTAGGCTTAGAGCCCAGTCGCACCTAATGGACTTCAATACAAAGTAATTGATATATAGGAAGTGCACATACCTGCCATGCAACAACGGCTTGTGGATCTCCAATAGCACCTCCTCCGTTCTCATGCGCTTGGAGTGCCTCCGTTGTCAGCTTGGTACCCGATTTGGGAGCATTGTCGGGGGAAACCATAGTACGTTTCAGTCGAGCAGTCGTTGCGGCAGCCCGCTCCTGATACGAGTCCGGGATATGCATGTTCGGCTTTCGTGCATCTTGAGGGGGTGCACCAAGCAGAGGTACTCCAGACTGGGCTGAACAAAACTGTTACATGTTGACAAAGTTAGGCTCTCACGAAGAAAATACCTTGATCTACACCAGCCTCAACACCCTTGCCAATCAGAAATGTCTTGCAACGCATGCCACATGCCTGTCCCATGCCTGGGACGGCAAGTTGTACACCTAGATTTCGGCGTGTAACGCCACAGGCAACACACTGCAGCCAAGCCTATATAGTTTCGGTTAGACATGGTACTAGGAGTTTGGTTTTGTTAACGAAACTTACAAGAAGATCTTTGTACTCAGGAGAATCGCGCGAAAGCCCTGCAAGCTTTTGACACTT
Organism: Chondrostereum purpureum; assembly: GCA_004354395.1. Taxonomy (NCBI): domain Eukaryota; kingdom Fungi; phylum Basidiomycota; class Agaricomycetes; order Agaricales; family Cyphellaceae; genus Chondrostereum; species Chondrostereum purpureum. The sequence continues at coordinate 3,653 of LBLO01000325.1, read as the reverse complement.
TGCACACAGTGTCTCCGCTGTTTCAGCATTCTCGAATGTAATACCACAGTCAGTACACTCAAATCCAGCCATAATTTAGACAAGAGACAGAGAGGATGGGAAACGGACAAGGAGTATGAGAGGAAGAGAGAGCAACCGGGAAACAGAAGAGAGCACTACACCCTAATCGAATGGAAGTTTGACCCTCTATCATCACAGGTTTATAAGGAGTTCATCATCGCAGACTCAGAGTGTGTGAGGCTTTTTCAAGATTATACGCAGCATGAGTTTTGGATGTCACACCGCGGCCTCCGAGTTTGATTGTCCAAGAAACTTTCTAGTGAGAATGGTACTGAATGTATGTATGTACCGAAAACACTGTTCAACCATGTTTTCTTCATCCTGAGTTACTTAACACCTCTCCAACTGCAATGCAGTCCGTACAATGAAACATGTTTCTGCTGGGCGGGTGGGCCCAGGGATATACAAGTCCAACTGCATTAAACTTACCTCCACTTTTTACTGCAACAATGTCTCGCCTTGTCTTCCAGTTCGTAATTGCAAGTGTTGGTAGAATGACGGAGACGTTTCAAACCACCTGGAGTAGTGGGGAAGTTTAGGTCAAGTTGTGATTCATAGCTGATCATTCCGCGAAGTTTTCATCGATGAACACTCAATCAATACATATAGTGGGTGAACACGCAGTCTAACAACAGGTTGTGAGTGTCAAAGGAGAATCATCCGATAAGTCAGTTGGACAGTCCATTTTTTTGCAACTTGATCCTTTGTGGAAAGTAGCTTCGCAGGTTAATTTCAACAAATCAAAGGGAATAGGGCCATTGCTTTCTCAAATCAGCAAAATGAATAATATATTTCCTTGAATTGAAGAGCCTAGGATTGAGCATAAACATGGTACCTATATAAGATGCACACACAAAGCTCAGTTCAAGCAAGCGACTTGGTCCTCTCCAATTCTCTCTGAGCTCTCCTATCCTTCTTCCGAAGTCTGCCAAGTACGATTTCAATCATGCCAAATCCCATGGGTAAGAATGGAGCTGGAGAGAAATGCTGTACGTATGCTACATATGTCTTACTGAATATAATAACATATACCCAACACAGATCCCCCCAATTTGAAGGAGATTCTAGAAGGATATGCACGCCGAGGAATGACCGTTCATGAGAAGCTTCAAAACCTTGCAGACAAGCATGGACTTGGCATTCGGTAGGTTGTCTTATTCCTAATTTGATCTCAAATTCACTGTTACTTGTTATAGAGAAAGAAAGTTGCGCTATTTGGAGAAAGAGTACAACATTGCCACCGTACGGAGAAGCGGGCTTTCGCTTGCTGAAAAGCGCCAGCATATTATTGATGAAGTCGATAAAGACCTTGCGGGACACAATGGCCCTCATTATTTCTACAAGAAGCTAAAGTACAAGGGTATTATGGTCAATAGGTATGTGAGTTGTCCTGTTAAGAGAATTGTGTCCTGACTGACTGTGGCGTTGCCATCTTCTACAGAGATCTTGTTCGAGAGGTTATGATAGAAGTCCGCCCTGAGGGTTTTGATGCACGATTCCCTGGAAATGCTAAGAAGCCTGCAATCCGACGGCAACCATTGTCTTCTAACGGTCCATTCCATGAGGTCTGCTCAGATGGACATGAGAAACTCAATGCACAGGCATTAGACATGGGTGGTCTCTCAATTCCATTCTATTGCCACAAAGATAAGGGCACAGACTTCTGTTGTCAGTTTGTTACCATTCCTGAGACTCGAAAACCCGGCCCGATTGGACATTTGCATCTTGATCTTATTGAAAAGTTCGGAGGTTTGTGCCTATTCTTCGTGCGATGTATATTTACTGATAGTACTGTCACGTATGAAGGTTCCCCTCTTATACAAATTACTGACAAAGGGTCTGAGACTGGAGCTATATTCGCGATCCAAGATTCCATCCGGTATGCAAGCCCTCGATTACATAGACATGGTGGTCTAATCTTCCCTATAAAGAACTATCTTGACACCCGATATCGATCCAAAAGTCTACCCCCCGCATGTTTTTCTGAAGAGTGTTCACAATACACCTATCGAAAGGTTCTGGAGAATCTTTCGCGAGAAAATCGGCGACACTCTGAAGGTCTATATCATATACGGCCGAGATCAACACATCTTCAATTCCAATGTTGCCTGGCACAGGCAAGTATTACTGTATTCTTCTGTTGTTCTTTTCAAGCTAATAAGAGAACATAGGGATCTTTTCTACTGGATTTTTCCTCCGCTTGTTCAACAACAGCTTGACGAGTTCCGTGGGTGGTGGAATGAGGCACATCAACTTCGACCACAGCGTGAGAAGCGCATGCTTAGTGGTCATTCACCTTTGGATGCGTTCGAGCATCCCGCAAGATATGGTGTTCTTGATTGCAAGGTTCGAGTTCCACCGGACATGATAAAGGAACTTAGAATTATGCTGGATGAAGAGTACGGCACACGGGAAGAGAATTTACGATGGGTTTCACAGCAGTTCTCCGAATTTGCAGACATGGTGTATGAGTCTGTCGGATCGCCAAAGATCACACTGGAGAATAGCTGGGAGGTGTTTCAGCAGATGTCTTTTGAGATGGAGAAGCTCTGGAATGCTCCATCGGAAACTTAGACAGTAATCTACTAATGTAATGTACAGCGAACCTATTTACATGGTAATCTACTGTAATCAGTGGTAGGTTTGGATTCGATGGACCGGGGTTTCGTGATACCTAATTGCATCAAGTCTGTTCTGACCGTATGAAGCTGAGGAGAATTAGAGAAAAACACAATAAAACACCCTGATATGGTGTATTAGGTGGTCTGTCTTGCGCTAGCGTGTCCCGCCCTAGGCATTGAGACAACGATCAATTCATGACCCGGGGTCGGAGGGGTATAATCCTGCCGGACAGGCAAGGAAATACCCCTCGGTGGCTGTGAAGGCTTTGGTGGCTGTGGCCTCGATGCGAAAAATCGAACCGTGCCGTTCTCGTCAACCGTAGACCTCGTACGCCAGCAGACGTCAGAGATATTACTGATGTATTATTCGCCAATGGTTTCGGATCTAGGGGCACGAGTTCTATTTGCTTTCACCCCNAAAATTGGAAGGAGCAATCTTATCTTGTCAGAAGGATATGGCAGAGTGAATGCTGTCGTGTTCGTTCCACTTCACGAACGTCGCGGTTGCCCAGCTGACAGATATAGTCGGGATTATCATCGATAACATTGCGTAGAAAGGTCAGACTTTAAACTTGCTTAGATTCTCTTCCTTCGACAGCCATATCAAGGGAAAAGGAAATTGCGCGGCACCGACAGCCTTATATAGACCAGCCACCGGGTCGACTCTCTCAGTTGGATTCCAACTATCTCGCTGGAGTAGAGAGAGACGGTAGTAGTTGCTGTAGTGTACGGCCCGAGTAGCGTCACGTGATTGTTTAGGGTAGGCATAGTTAGTAGATAGGCCAGCTGGCACGCGGGGCAGCGATCAACAGAGCGATTCCATCCCACATCCTAGGACAACGCCCGAGGCGTCTCCAAGGGACTGGATTGAAGACAGATCTGTACACCACAAGTCAAAATTCCAGTCTCCTTGAACGGTCAGGTTAGGTACGTACCTTGTGTAACCACTCTCGCCACCGAATATAGTCACCA
>LBLO01000324.1:0-31176 GCA_004354395.1 Chondrostereum purpureum | reverse complement strand
CCAATGGTTTATTTGACTAACTTTGAAGTGCTCATAATCTAGTTAGAGGTCAAAAATATTTTGCCATCACCTGCCAAATGCTTGATCGGGAAGTGATGCCGCGCACTGTAAACGCGCAAAGGAAGAGTCGGAGCCTCCGCTGGTTACTAACAAACGAAAGGTATGATCAGGCCCGACCCTACCGTAGAGCTTGACCTTGAAGGGCATGAAATTGGAGCGAAGGAAAAACTGTAACACTACTTATGAAAAGATGTACTTGATTAATTCTGTTCTTATGCAAAAGCGGGTCGAATTGAACATCTCCTATCTCTAATAGACGTGGTAAAAATGTCGACCAACCTGGGACTCGAACCCAGAATCTCTAGCTACGATGAACACCGGAAACTAGCGCGTTAACCATTACGCTAGCCGGCCGATGTATGCTCCTCCCAAAGAGCTGTATCAGATTTACAAGAGGAGACGTTAGACAGCAATGGTACACTTGAGTTGGACAGCGAAGTGTCGGGGAACATGGAGCCCTGCCTTTCTATGGATGATTTAGCTGCACTGAGCGTCTGCCTAGAATTTAGGACTTTCGTTGATGGTGATGATAGCGATAGCAATGGAAACAATCAAGGATGTGGTGAAGAGGATCCTGAAAGCCGGAAAGCTGGAGCTTGAGCCTGATTGTGGCTACATTTACAGCTTCAACTTGTAGTCTCATGCCTAGTCGCTTTGTGAGCTGGGTCCTACCTGAGWTTTTTAGTAGTAGTAACTGGGCTTCAAGTGCCCGAATCACGATCATGTGATGGCCTGGGAAGAATTCACCGATGTACTCCGAGTAAAGATTCTACTGTTTTCCATCTCCCAACACTCGCAACTATCTACCGTACTATGCCCTCGAACACACCGGTAATTGACCTTACAGGGTCCGCACCATCGGGCCCTCAGCAATCTGCGTCTGCCCCTCCCCGCACTTTTTCTCACAAGCCCCCGAAGACTACAACTCTCCAAGGAAAGACATTCTTGATCATTGGTACATGGGTCACAATGTCAGTGGAGCAAGCTAAAGAACTTTGCACTGCGAATGGAGGGTTTGTGACTCGCTACCATTATCCTTCTGAATACAACATCTTACCAACCATTTGGCGTGCAGTCGAGTTTTGGCAAGCGCCATATCCGAGAATCCTTCCTATGTTGTCATTGGAGCCCGTGGAACCCATTCCGATACCTCCAAGTACCGGAATGCTGGGTCTCAGATCGTAAACGAGAAGGATTTCTTTGACCTGATCCTGAGCCCCTTCACCAGCAACGGTAACAACAAGGAGAACATTATTAGTGCTGGGCAGAAACGTCCGGAACCGGATTCTGCCTCTGCAGGACCATCGAAACCTGCAAAAGCTGCTAAGAAAGCTGCCGACCAGCCAACAATGCCTGAACTTAAATGGGTAGACCGATTCTTGTCCTACGGACGGGACCATGGGATCGAGATCAAGGGGAAAACGATAACCACTTACAATTGTGGTGGTGGAATCTACCAGGCGAAGAGGGGAAAGAACGTAATGGATCTCCTCACGAAGTTTGATAACTGGTTGGGTCAAGATAATGGGGTATGTGCCATATATGCTTACCATCTCTCTCGTCCTCTCTCATACAAAAGTCCAGGAGTACGATGGCCGTCTTATGGATATTACATGGCAACGTTAACCTCAAACACGTCTAATTTCATCTCCTAATCTATGTGCCCTTCCTTCCTACCCATTTCTATTCCAATCTATTCTATGTTCTTAGTTATTACATAGTTATATTCCGTTTGTTATCTGTTGCCATACCCTAAAAATGTAAAGAAAGTGTTCTCGAACTTAGTTCCCTCTCTTGATAGATCCGACGCAGATATAGTTGCAGAGGAAAGAAAATACAATGAAATTGTGTGTACAACAATTCTACATACAACAGAGTGCTGCTACTTTTTGCGTCCGTTATGCCCGTATCTATGTGAAAACATTACGGCTATTACACACGATCACGTCGTGACTGTAGAGGGAGAATAATAGAATACAACAGAAACACATCTACCACTGACCGAGCGTCTAACACATGGCGATGAGAAGAGGAAGAGGATGCCTATCTAGACGAAGACGGGAGTGTCGAACATGCCAGCCGGGTCGGTGCCGTTGGCATAGATGAACTCCCTGTCCTTCTGACGGAGGTGCTTGATGTAGCTCTGAGCCTCGTGCGCCTTGACAGACACCTTCGGGTTGTGCAAAGCACCACCGCGAACAGCGGCAAGGGCAACGTCGTACCTCGATGTCCTGTTGCAGATCATCATGTCGAAGGGCGAAGTCGTTGTGCCCTCTTCAGCGTATCCCTCGATGGAAACTCTATCAAGACCGGGCCTGCCAAAGAGCAGTCCTTTGAGCTCGATGGGATAACCGTGGTAGTTGAAGTGTATGGGACGATCACGGGTGAAGAGTGCGTCGAAGGCATCATCGCCGAGGGAGTGAGGGTGAGTGCCAAAKGCGCCCAGGATCATGAGATCTGTGACGTTCACGACACGGACACGCAATTCGGGGACATGCTTCCGCAGAAGAGCAGCTGCGGCAATGACTTCRAAAGTCATCTCCACACCGATACCGACGAGAACCCTAAAGATAAATATCAGCACTTGCCCTATCACAGATATTACTACTAGTAACTCACACATCGGGGTTGACACCGTCTTCCACACTGGCAAACTTCCAGACCGAAGCACCAGCGATACAGTGCTTGTCAGCCTCTTCAGGCGAGAGCCACACAGGTGTGGGCTGCTTGCTTCCAACCATCAAATTGACGTAGTTCTTCGCTCTCAAACAGTGAGATACAGTCGAGAGGAAGCAGTTGGCATCGGGAGGTAGGTAAACACGAGCAGATATGGGTTTGAGGTTCAGAATGGCACCAATGAAAGACGGGTTCTGGTGAGAGAAACCATTGTGCTCCTGCCTAGTCCAGGTGGACGTCTCAACGTAGTTCAACGATCCGATGTCTTTCCGCCAACTGGTCTCAGCAGCCTAAATATGGCAAAAATAGTTTAGAAGGGATAATTAAAGATCAGAAGAAAGGAAGTATTGACCATCTTCATGAACTTCGCGTATTGAACGACCATGCTGTGTACGATCGTCGCAAAGGCTTCRTAGGTGGGGAAGAAGCCAGTCCTTCCCGTGAGAGTGTACCCTTGGAGCATWCCCTACAAAGGTTTGATCAGCAAAAGGAAGAGGTTCAATGATCATCGACGTGCTTGACAAGTGTGCTCCGACAGAATCTCAACAACACGTCCTCCCTGGCCACGGCTAGCAATATCCCATTGCATATTCCGTCCAGTCACATCGAAGACAGCGTCGAGTTTGTTGGAAACAAGTTCATCAGGAGAGAAGATACGGAAAGTAGTCGGGTTCCTTAAGCTTCGGTGTTAGGAGTGAAGGTGATGAAGATCAACATTCCGACTCACTCTTTGACAACGTCCCTCAAGAACCGACCAATAGCCTTCATGCAAGACTCCTGTTCACCTTTCTGCGCGCACAGAGCCTGCCATTCTGGGAGAACGAGGGGGCTATAGGTCTTGTAACTCTCTGGCTTCTGGCCAAGCCTCTTCTCAACCGCCTCGGGAACGATGTCGAGGATCTCCTTGACTGGGAATCCTTCATCACTATACAAATGGTATATCGTGAGCATAACCTGCCGAAAACAGCAAAAGATTGTGTCACATACGTGAAAAGCTCCTCGGGTCTGTAACTCCTGAGCCATGTTTGAAGCGCGGTGAGTTCCTCTTGATCAGCCTTACAATTGGGCAAAGGAACTTGGTGAGAGCGGAAGGAGCCTTCGATGAGGTCGCCGTGGAATTCCTTAGGTCCTCCTAAACCCTTAGATGTGCGAAGGATGATTACTGGCCAGCGAGGTTTCACGATGGGCTGTCCGGAACGAGCGGCAGTCTGGATCTTCTTGATCTCAGCCAAAGCCCATTCCATCGAAGCAGCAAGATCGTTGTCGATATCGTCGACACTCTCGACGACGCGGCATTGATAGCCGTAACCACTGTATAAATCCTCTACCAATCAGATCAGGACGATGAAAGAGTACGTGGTGACCTACGTGAAGAGAGCAGCGACTTCCTTGTTGTCCATGGTGCCGTAGATAGTACGTTCGGAGATCTTGAAGCCGTTGACATGAACGATGGGCAAAACAGCACCAGACTCGGCGGGGTCAATATACTTGAAAGCATGCCACGCAGTAGCGGTAGGTCCGGACTCGGCTTCGCCATCACCAACGACACATGTAACAACGAGGTCGGGCTTGTCCATAACAGCGCCGAAGCTGACTGAGAGAGCATATCCAAGCTCGCCACCCTCGTGGATGGCTCCAGGGGTCTCAGCATTAATGTGACTAGAAACAGAGAAGTCAAACCAGAGCGTGTCAAGTAGAGACAAAGACAACATACCTTGGGAATCCTCCAGGAATACTGAACCTTGAAATAAGTTTTTTTAGACCTGAGTAGTCGCGAGTATACTCTGGCATGAAGGTACTGAGAGAGTCCTCCAGCCAGAGGCAGGACAAAATTGCTGGGGCACCGTGCCCTGTGAATTGTGGACATGAGCATCATCCATACGCCGGCCAAACAAAAAGGGCACACAAACCTGGACCCACAACATAGAGAGACTCGAGGCCAGTCTTTGCGACGATCCTATTGAGATGCGCATAGACCATACAGAGGCCGGGGCAAGTACCCCAGTGCCCAAGAAGCCTGTGTTTAATCTGGTCTGGGGTGATATCTTCCTTGACGAGGAAGTTGTCTGTTTCATTGAAGAAGATCATTGCTATTAATACCAAAGTTGAGATAAGGTGTTAAGGTATTCGAAGATGCTAAATGACTTACCTGCAGCGATGTAGTCTGCAGCCCTCCTGAAGAGTTGGATAGACTTTAGTTCATCGGGGGACAGGAAGTTCTTAGTGTCGAGCTTGACGCTGAGCTCGAGCACAGAGTCTGCAAGCTGGGATGGATCCGGGGGCGGGTTGGCCGTATAGAGGATCTGTCCCGGCATGATGAAGTGTAGTTAGTGGTGGTTGAGTGGAAAGTAGCACTGTATAGTGTGGAGCATATCAGTGCCATTCTAATGCTTTATATATCTCTGTCCAGGATTAGCCTCCAGCGCAATGACGGTCCCAGAACAAGCCTCAGATGCTGACAACGTCAGGAACTCGTAATGATCTAGGCTTCGGCTGGACCCCGGTCATCCAAATTCGGCCACGATTTTGAAATTAGCCAAGGTGGCTGCTATGTTCCTCTGTCCAATCATTGTCCGTGCTGTGCTGTCTGGACTTCACATTCTCTGGGCTTGCCGCACTTGACCGCCCTTTTTTCTTTACAAGGTCTGCTCATCTGATAGGTCAAGTATTCAGACTAACCAATCATCTCGCAATCTCCTTTCCTAATCCATTTTATTGCTACTGTTCGCATGGTACGTCGACTGCCAACGGTAATTACTGCTTTCCTGTTCCCCCGTCAAGAGCCGTCCTATCTACGCGTGCAAAACTTCTTGAGCCGCCCGTGAGGTCTTTCGACACGCTCCAGGGATCGAGAGCTTTCTGGAGAACTCAAGCATTGTCATCATAACATATCTTCAAGTGTCCTTTTCAGGGCCTCTAGAGCCTAGGTGTACCACTATCATCTGACCTAAATCGTTCAAGGACTCTCCTAGCTCATACCGGATCCTCATAGGCTCTCTACATTCATCTCCGCAGGCACGGCCAATCTGAATCCCTTGGGCCCTCCATTTGATAGACCATTATTTAGGTCCAGACACCATCCTGTAGATCCTCGACGCGTCTACTCCTAGTCCACTGGTCAAGTCGCGTTAGCTGGGCGGATATCTCAGAACCGTGCTCTGGACACAACTTGTCCGAGAACTGTCCGCCGATACCACGTAGGACATCCCGGAAGTTAAGGACAAGCTTCACCGTTTCATCGCACTTTGAACACCACCCATCATGTCGCAACCTTTCAACAGAAAGGGCCTCGTACTCTCTGTCAACGCTGGCTCATCCTCTCTCAAGATCTCACTGTACCGTGTTACTGACTCTTCGTCCTTGGATAAGACGACTGAGCCGGTAACTCTACTTCTGACATCCTCCATTTCGAACATTTCCGCGCCTCCGGCCAAATTTTCTTTCAAGACTGTGGAGTCCTCGGTCACTGGGCAAGACACCAAGGACGAATCTATCCCCTCCATTCATGACCACGCATCTGCCTTTGCCCACTTCTTAGACCACCTCCATCGTGAGGCAAGCATCGAGCGAGGGGATATCGTCAACGTCTGTCATCGAGTTGTGCACGGCGGAGACTATCACGATCCCGTCATCATCAGTGACGATACCTACCACCACATAGAGAAATTGTCTGATCTTGCACCTCTGTAAGTAGTGCGGTCTCATGCCCGAGCTTGAGTTTCCCTGAATTGATTGCGGTATATTATTAGGCACAACGGCGCCGCACTGGCGGTTATCAAGTCTAGCATCGCAGACCTGCTCAATGCCAGATCAATTGCATTTTTCGATACCGCCTTCCATAGGTCCATCCCGACCCACATCGCGAGCTATGCAATTGATCAGACCATCGCCAAGAAGAGGGGTCTGAAGAAGTACGGCTTCCACGGTCTCAGTTGTAAGCAGCCTCAATATTTGATTTGATCGCCACATCTGAATATTTCTTCGCAAGACGCGCATATTCTACGCTCTGTCGCATCGTTCCTCGAGCGGGTGTGTAAACCCTCTTGACCCAACTGTCCACATTCCTTATCCTCTTCCTACTGTAGCCCGCCTCCTCTCTCAACTTGGTCATTCTGCACCTCGGTTCTGGCGCATCCGCGTGCGCCGTGAAAGATGGACACTCTCTCGACACTTCCATGGGTCTGACGCCGCTTAACGGTCTTCCAGGTGCCACACGTTCCGGCGCGATCGACCCCAGCCTTATCTTTCACTATACGAACAAAGCAGGAAGAATGAGCCACAATCCTAACAACGCCATTCACCTGCACGTGACGCAGGCTGAACAGATCCTCAACTCCAAGTCGGGTTGGAAGTCCTTGACGGGGACGACTGACTTCGCCCTCATCACCCAACGTGCATTTCACTCAGACACTCCTTCTGAAATCGATAGACTCGCGTTCGACCTGTTCGCAGATCGAATCCTGAATTATGTGGGCTCCTACCACTTGAAGCTCCAGGGTAAAGTCGACGCGTTAGTGTTCTCTGGAGGGATCGGGGAGAGGAGTAAGGAGTTGAGGAAGAAGATAGCAGAGCAAGTATCATGTTTGGGCTATGCAGAGATCGATGAAAAGAAGAACGAACAAGTAGACGCTACCGAAGGACCAGTGGTGGACATCGGTAGAGCAGGCGAGAAGAGACTACTCGTGTGTAGAACCGACGAACAGGTGCGCTCGTACCCCGCTTCCTCCTTTTGGTTTCGTACATACGCTCACCTTTTCTTCCTAGTTTGAAATGGCCAGGCAGTGTGCCATGGCGGAGGAATTTTGGGTCGATGAATGATCGTCGTTTCCACCCGTAGCCTCGAGATATAATATGTACCCTTGTACGAGTGTTTTTTTACCATAAACATGTTGTTCCTGTAAACCCGTGAATAAAGTCCTAATCGTCCTCTATCCCCCGTTCAACGTAGAGACCGAACATTTTCATTTGACCTCAAATGGCAAGAACTACCGGACAACACTTCACACCGAAGTCTTCTTTCAACAGAAGAAAAGACATTTATCAAAAAACACGGTCAGACCGTCTATCTGAGATATTACACTATAACGAAAGAACCTAACAGGACCCGTTCTCTCTCCGTATCCTTGTGCATGCCCGTCTGGACCTTGAATATACTCTTCTCGCCTACAACGTGTACTACTTCCTCTCCGTCCTCCATGGATATGTCAGACTGTGACCGCAAGTAAGGTAGGTACGTCGATTCCGAAGCGCACAGATTCGCCAAAACCATGCTCAGCCTCTTCATGACCCGCTCGGCTTCTCTTTCATCCAGCTCGATAATCGGCAAAGAGGCGAAAGAACTAAGTGAGTGAATTGACTGCAAATGTTGCGTTTGCATGACAAACTTGCTGAACGGGTCAGGGCACTCGTCTTCAGGCGTGCTACTGGACTCGGACCACTTGGATTGCCTGTTGAAAATGGAACGAGCTGAGCTCATCGTCGAGCTATCCGCAGAGCGCCCTAGTACATTTCGCACAGCGTCCACGACATTTGAGTCTTCCATCGACCAGGAGTCGTCTGACGGCGATACTGCGGGTTTAAATCGTATGTCCTGGACCACGGAGGGATCGAAGTACCAAACAATATTCGCGGACTTCCGTGTTGCAGCCTTGCGTCCTTTGATACGATGAGGCGATGATGTCAGAGGAAAGACGGCCGTATCATCAGAAAGTGTAGGAGATGCGAGGTCCAGCTCCTGGCCTTGTAGAGTAGTTTCGTCCAGGGTGGAATTCGACGAATCTATTGAGTCCCTTTTCGGAGAAGCACAGTAGGAATTGATTTTTCCGGTGCAGGGTCGAGAGGCCTTGCATTAGACGTTTGTGTGAGTAGTTCTATGTGCATGGAAAGGGAAATACTATCGGACGAATGGGCCGTTATAGGGTAGGTTGAAACAATAGTGTCTTCAAGGAAATCTGGCGACGATGGGTACGGTTCCTCACCGGACACATCGAGCGGACTTGAAGGTAAAGACTCGAGACCAGTAGTAGCTACCCGTGCAGGGTTCGTGCTATCAGACTCGAATTTCGGGATGAAAGACGGGGGTGAAGGAAAGTAGGAATAGATACTTTGTTCTAGAGGCGTTACGGGAATAAATTCAGATTGATGTGGCAGCCGACGAGGAATGTCCGGATCGCGCGAGAGAACGCCCACTTGAACTTTCGCAGTTGACGGCAAGATACTGAGCACCCCTTTGAATCATGTTGTTAGGCAACTGCATAAAGGCGATTTAGTGCTATGCCAAAGACTTACCGCTGTCAGCTAGTACCGGAGAAATAACACCCTGTGGCTGAGCCTGGCCATGTTCAATGTCGAATTGATGATTGTAGGGATCACCTGTATTGCTAGGAGTTGTACGTCGGGATAGAAATGAAATAAATTTCGCCCAAAGGAGTAGGAATGTGGAAATGAACGACTGGTATAGAGACATGATGGTGGTTGTGGTAAGCAAAGGTCGGACTGATGAGAAATAAAACAAACGCCGCCTTTGGCGGAAAAGACTTCGGTAATATCCCACGTTAACTACTCTGAGAAATTCTGCTGTGGCAAGAAAATGGACTAAGTACTCAATATCAATACTATACAATTATTATTATACAACAACACAATACATATTACATGTCACTGAAAGTGCAAGGGCAAGGGCAAGGAACAGAAAGCTTCGCGCACGTATTATGGCGGAGTGATCCGTGGAAGGATCCGACTATTTCAACAACCTCTTCGCCACATTTGCCATCCAAACAAGGTCAACCAGTACCCGTTACTAATTGCTAGAATTTCCTTACGTCCTTTGGAGAAGGTGGGGTGCCTCCGCCAGCCGACGATGTTTCTCGAGTACCAAGAAAGAAGTCACTACTAAATCCCGAATGTTTTCTCCTCTTTGATCGAGGAGCAGGTACCCTTTGCTTCTAGCCGTGGGTCCGCTAGGTCGTGCCTTTTCAAATCGAGCTACAACATTTTTCTTGTCTGCTTCTGTGTACAGCTAGCGAGAGGAATCACTCTATCTYAGTTTTGGCTGCACGTGAACCGAAATAAAACACTAACCTCTAAAGATTGGCCTACATTGAGACCTTTCCACTTGTAATGAGTCCCCGACACNGGCTCTGTGAATGTTACGGAGCTCCTGTCATACGTATCAATAATGGTACCCATGTGTAATATGATAGTTACACACTCTTTGAATGGGAATATACTTTTCTTTAGCCAGCTGCTGGTTGGTATTGGATGCTTATTTCGAAACGTGATCATTTCAGATCGGGGGTCTCTCCCGGTCCAAGACGCTAAGATCTCCCCGCTCTCGTCTATGAGTCGAGTCACCAAATCCTCTTGATTTTGGGCTGTGACGACTTGGTAGTATATTCTTCCATCCCCGTCGTCGTAGATCGTGCTGTGATATGGGCTATCAGGGTCTAGCACGAGGGTGAGGGCAGCGTCGGGATCTGAAGACATGGCGTTTACATATGATACCATGGATCCTTCCAACCCTTTAAGTAACCCTTGGGAATCTCAGAATAAGGCGGAGCTTCAAGAAAAGAAAAAGGAAACCGACGACACGACAACTGCCGTCTACTTGTTCTTGACAGGGTGAAAGAACATCATCTTAATTCATCGACCATCGAACCCGCGCGCGTTTAATTCTGGAGATACCGAGATCGTGAGATGGGCATGGCCGTAGCTGTAATATATCCTAGTTTGGATTGCTCTCTCCGGTCTTTTGGCCTAATTTAGTCACGAGAAAGGCCCCTGTGACTCCGCCCTGGGCAGATCTTAGCGCATATGTCAGAGGGAGATACCATGGCCAATGTAAAATCGAAGGTGGGTCGGATCTGGGCATGAGGCAAACCTCATGGTCTGCCCTTGGTCAAGGTTTGTGGAGTTCGAYAGAATAGGTTCAATATAGATTTGCATCCGCTTCAATAATAAGTCATCGACTAGAAGAAGGCCAGCGTCAGACGGAAGAACACAATAGGGAGCTCTTTCAACTACTAATAGCGAAGGATTCGGTTCGATACGCCGGTCATACTTACGGATCTAGCCATAGCTTGTCACGACGGAGTAATAGGAGGAACAGATTTTGAGGAGCAAGACTGAAAAAGTCGAGAATGCGGACGTTAAAGTGTATTCTCCGGACACATAGTGACATACGAAGGTGCAAGTGTGTTAGTGGCCTTCGTTTAGGCATGCAGGTCTTTGAGCGAACGATATCAGTGCATCAGTGACTGAGTGGAAGCGGGAGCAAAGCCAAAGATAACAGTCCCCCCGAGATGAACGGTAGTAGTGCAGCGAGCGCGCATTTTCCATGCTACGAATCCCCATATATTGCCGTCGCGGAAACATATACGTTGATTTCAGTACAGTGGTAGTGATGTATCCGTCGATTTCCAAGGGTTGACATGAGAAAGGGTGTCTGGCTGATGACGGAGACCTTGAGAATGTACCAAATAGTCGGCGTGGTTGCTGTGACCAAAAATTTCTCCACAAGATATACATACATAACGCCGTCCGTCAGTTCAATCCGGTGGAAGCCAGCTGGAGCCCAAAACTTGTTCCATCGATTCAATTTGACCTCAAGAGAAGATGTTCGACCCTAGAGGGCATCGAATTTAAACGTCATATCACAGTGCACCCTATGCTTCACAGACCTGATAAGAATAAGAACTTTGTCCAAATTTCTGTTCTCGAACACAATAATTACTGTTACCGTCGATCCGGGGAACATTTGCAGCCACGAGGCTGAGAAAATGCGATCGATAGTGTCAGAAATGCCACATCCCCTGAGTGGGGCGCATGGATTGAAAGTACTAGAGATGTAAGACCCAGACAAGAACAACAAGTGACAGTCCCCAATCTGGAATGGTGGTTTTGGTCGAAGAGGAGATAGAAATAGTCGGGCCGTGGGGCCGTAAATACTAATTCCCACGATCACTAGATGGACGCGTCACGCAATCAACTCAAACGCGTCCGGTTTAGCAACTCTCACTGTAACCACCATGTCGTCCTCAGCTTCCACCTCTAAGCCTTCAGAGGCAAAGAAAGTAGATGAAAAGAAACCCACAAATCCTCCTGGTCTCGGTGTACTAGAAGAAGACGATGAATTCGAAGAATTTCCAGCGGCTGGTATGGATACTAAAAGTTCAAGTAGTCGTGGCTTTTCTAATGAATTCTTTCAGATTGGGATGATTCACAAACCGACCTGGCTCATCTTGGCGCCACAGCTCCGGGGGCTGCTAAATCTGGAGGAGACAAGCTGTGGGAAGATAATTGGGACGATGATGACATTGAAGATGATTTCAGCATCCAGCTAAGGTGAGGCTGGGAGTTGGCATATTCTTAATTGGTTAATAAGCTTCTGCTGTTAGGAATGAACTTACGAAGAAAAGTGATGGTGGAGATGCCATGCAATCTTAATTTCATACCCACATCTGTACATTTTCCGTCATCCAACTGCCTCTTCGCTCCTCAGTAACGAGGTCATGAATCAACCCCAGTAATAGCATCAGTCCAAGATCAGGATAGGAACAGGAATCATCAAATAAGTATCATCAAAGTAAAGTAACATTGCAACCATCCTCTCATTCATACGTCAAGCTTGTGAGGAACCTTCTCATCTACAATCTCGACTGAGGATGCTTCGCTGTCTGGGAGACCCATCAAGCTAGTGTCGTATCCGTGGGCCTCGAGGTATGCACGGAACTGTGAAAGGGGTTGAGCAAATTCGCGTGCAATTATGGCCACCTGGACTTTTCTTACCTTCGTGTCTTCCTCGATCATCCCGTCATGGCTTAGCGGTCTAATGAAGAAGAAAGTTACAAGGGCGCTTATGATGGCAAGCCCACTCCCAACCCAGAAGGGCCCGGTGTTTCCTCTGGTCGATGCCGAGCCTCCGAAAGCTGGAGATTTTGACTATAAGTTTCCGAGAAGACCTAACCATGCAAGGGAGCAATTATTCACCATCAATCATCGGCGGGAACGCTGCACGGACATGCGTCAATACCCCTTTTTGGAATGAGACAAAGTGATCCAGAAGACTCACCCCAAGTTCCGACGAAGGCCCCGACTTTTCCAATCGCAGCAGCAATACCATAGAACTGGCCTCGGACAGCTGTGGGGCTGCTCTTGCTAGCCAACAATCCTAGGCAGTTTCCAGGTCCTATCAATTAGGGTGAGCATTGGTGACACAGTGCGGGCGTTTAAGAGAAGTCGTCATACCAAGTTCTCCTAGACTGAGGAAGATACCGTATACGACCTATACGGGATCAATGCTGGAATCAGCCAATGTGTACATAGAAGGAAGGCGCGGCGGACTCACAGCGAATGCGCCAATGTGTTCAGTTAACCTAAATGACAGAATTTCAGAGGGTCATGGCGCGGAAATGAATCGCCACATACTGCACATAACATCCACTCATGATGAACCCAATGACAGCTTGGCTCATCAGACCGACAATCTAGGCATGCCGCTGATTAGTATAAACTAACCTGATCGGGAATGTTACTACTCACCATCGTGTATTTAGGGCCTAGATAGTCCACAACGAATGCCCCTCCGAGGGTTCCTAGGGAGTGTTAACCGTGATGAGGAGATACAGACCAATTTCATAAAATAGAGCATACCTGGCATGTAGAACAAGCTGTAGAAATCACCTCGTTCAAAGGTCCGTTCATACGAAGGTGTCAGATGCGGCCACTCACTTGATGACCACATTCCAGCCGAAGACAACGCTGAGAGCTTCGGATCCACCTGTGATGCTTTTCATACATGTCAACACAAACTCTCCAAAGGTGAAGGAAAGGGGGCCTTACTTGTCGACGACTGTCGAGGAGTAGATGCCAAACTGCAATAAGGAAGAAGCATTCGAGCCAAGTCCCGAAAGTCAAACGAAGAAGTGACACTTACGGGGTACCTACCGTCTCCGCTGTCAGCAATAATCATTCCTCTAGGTATCGGGAAACTCACACAATGAAATCGTAAAGGAACCAGGTAAAGGAGATAGCTGCGAGAGATCCACCATAACGTTTAAGCACCAGGGTGTACGGAATCTTTGTATGCTTCATCGAATCTTTCTTGTATCTCGCTGGCTCATCCATGCTAAGCCGCCAGATGAAAACGGCAAGCGCAGGGATGACACCGAGGCCAAGGGATAGTCGCCAAACCGCACGAAGATGATTGTTTCCAAAGATCCAGTATAGAACGAGGGGAACGAAGGCGGACACTACGAAACCAAAGTCGATCATGCTATTGGTAGCTAGAGCAAACCAACGGTGTTGAGCGTTCTTGCTGATTCCTTCTTCTTCCGACTGTTCTGAGGCAGATACAGATCCGCAAGGATACTCCGCACCTACACCAATGCCGAGAAGGAACCTATGCGCAGGACATTAGATGGTAGAAAACTCCCCGTACACCAGCACGCACCGGCAGGCTGCAAGCATAACTAGCAAACCGCTAACGCTATGATTTGCCCCAGACGAGGCAGCAGAAAGGCCAGAGAACAGAGCGACGATAGCAGTTGCGGACATCTATTTTCCGTTGGGAATGAGTGGATATTACCGACGAGGTCGTCGTGCACACTCACCATACCGAATTTCCTGCCTATCTTATCCGAAAGATAACCTGTCCCACCATTCATTGGCACATTCATCCAAGGGAAACACCATAGCCCACGCACCGAAGACAATCATACCGACTATAGTTCCTGCGAACGCAAGACTATTGACCGTAGTCTTGTAGTTGTTGTGGGCTAGGGCATCAGCGCCATAGACACGGGTCAAGACTGGGTATGGGGGGACATGTTACGACGATAGATATGCCAAGCAGGACAAGAGAACTTACTAGTGTTGACTGGACACAAAAGGAAAACTATTAGCCATAGATGGTCTTGAACGTCAATGCAAGTGACTCACCACTTGAGATGATCCCATTGGCATAACCTGCAACTCTTGTCAATAAAAATACTCAAAAACTTGCCCAAATAGACGCCCACCGTCAGAAAATAGTGCAGTTCCACAACTAAGAGCGAAAGATAAGGGTTTGGTGCACTCCTAGAATAACAAAAAACGCACGCAAAGATGAGGGAAACACTCTTGAGCTTGTTCTTGAAGGACATCCTGGCGATTCTTCGTTGATGGTCAAGAAGAGAGCTGCTCGAAGGGGCTTTCCCGTGTCATGCAAGCATGTCCGGATCTTTTCAAATGCTTGTCGGATAGATCATTGTCGGGGTAGTTATCAGAATTGAGTACCCCGGCTTCTCGGTTAGTGCTCCTTTCTGGGACACGTCTCATCAAGAAGCCCGTTCTTTTCTTCTTTGGAATCTACATGAGCTCTGCTTCATCTCATTTGCTATATGAGGCACACGAACGTGCGTCAAAAGAGTGTTCGCGCCTCAACAGTCACTGTAGTCTGTGTACATCTGTGTACATGTGCGAAGTGCTAGCGGGGGCAGATTCAGAGGATAGCTGTTGCCAACGTTCCATATCATTGTATTAACTAGCTCTAGTGTTCATGTGGTGGTTATCGTAGGTAATGATTGTGGCGCCGGAGGGGTTACTCGTATCTTTGAATGCCCTTCCCGATGTGCGCTAAAACGCTTCCGCAGTACTTGAGAGTTGAATGGCACGGAAAAAAAGACCTTGGTGCAATTATAATACAGAGTATCAAACTGTATAAGGAGCAAGTAATCTGAGGCAATATCATGATTTAGTCTCCCCTAGGCAGATTCGACCTGGACTCGACAGTCCTTCCTTACTTATGCCTATATATATGATGTAGCACGTCGCAGCCGTTGTCGTTGTCAGCGCCACGTTCTCGAACAATGCAACATCGAGGCACTAATTACAAATTCAACAATATGGTAGAAAGAATCAGATCTACGCCAGAAATTTCATGGCGGGATTACATTCGCCACGTTCCTCGCAGACGACGTCGACTCTCTCAGGTCCAAGGCGAGCCTCTGATTGTAGGATTCGGTAAGTACCAAAGAACTAGAACTTCGGGAAATCCACCTTGTCAATGATGATTGTATGGCTGATCTCAGGGCCTGCTTTTAAATTGAATCGGAGACAGCACATTCAGACAGGTTGATAATAATTGAATACATAAATAGTGTTTCTATGTGTGTTTGGTTTAGCTAGCGATATAAGGCATGATAGTGTACAGTGGTAATGCAAAGGTCGTGGAAGAAAGATAGGGATACAGTGAATGAGAGTGATGTCTTGAGCGTAAAAGATGGTGGGCGGGAACACAGGAAAGTTGAGAGGTGGAAATGGTTTATGAACGGAAGAGTCCCCAGGAAATGAGACCAATCGTGAGGCCGGCAACAAGCAATACAGCAAGTGCGATGAGACATCTCTTTGCCCATTTCACTTCAGCTCTCCGCATCTTTTCGAGGATTTCCAGGCGTTCAGCATCGGTCTTCTCTGGTAACCAGGAAGCAGGTGCATCGGAGGCAGGTTCTGGGACGCGCAAAGGAGAAAGGAGGATGAGGGCTCCCATAATCCAGAATGGAGGGAATACTGCAATGAAATAAATAAGAAAAGGAACGTAAAGGATAGTAGTCAAGATACTCACAAAACCCGAATTTGAAAAGATACATGGCAAGTGTCGTTGGGTCCGAGGATCCTTTGACGGTGTACGCAGGAGGTGCCTCAAAGTATGGAGGCAATATGTCCTCAGACTGCGATATGCGACGGTCATGGCGACTCTCGTGAGTGCCAGACGCTGACGAATCTCCAAAGAAACTCGCAAATGGATCGAGGGGAAGTGTAAGGGGCCGCGAATAGTGCACCGCTATGGGTTGCATTTGGGATGGAANGGGCTCATGAGTGCCGGTAATCGTAGTCTGGGCTTCGAGGTCGACTATGTTGTTGTAAGACATTGCTAAGAGTATTGGATAGGTAGAACACTGAAGATAAGTCGATAGAGTGAAGCGGATTGCTGGAAAAGCTATGGGATGGAAGGAACATAACCGACATCCTTATATCGAACTCGCGTGGTTGTCTGCAATCCTTCAGAGCTTGAACAAACTTCCAACTCTGGTGACGGAGAGAGATCACAGCAAAGAGATGCAAACATACACCTACATCAGACCTTCCCGATCCGGAAATTATCAACCATCGGTGCCGGCCAATCCGTCTCCTTGACAACAACCTCTCTGCCAATCCCCCACTTACGGAAACCGTGAGGCGGGAATCCCTCATCGTTCCTTGTGGTTCAGAGCTTGCTCGAATGATAATTAAGTCAGGAATGGTACTAACTAGAACAGCTAAAGAACTCAGAATCAAGAGTACCAGACGAGGTCCAACAGCCGCATATGACTCAGAGAATAGAGCATCAACAAATGTTTATCTGCGACGTGCATACATTCTTCAGTCAACTAGGTTTGCCTTCATACTATCCATAGCTCCACTTTTATTCTCTTGATACAATATGCCAGAAACAATTTGGATCCTTGGGCTTGTAACAATATTTGTGGCTTTTGGCCTCGGGGGAACCCTGCCTCGTGTGGACCAAAAGAAGCGCTTCCCTTGTTGTCCAACAATGGTTTGATGATGCTGTGCTGTAGACTTACGTGCTATGGAAGCAAATTACACATGGACATTCCTAATTGAGCTGGGATCGCCTTTTTGGTCCAGCAATAGGTTTTGATTCACATAAGATACCACCGGTCCCAAGTAACGATCCCAAACATTTTCAACCTCAACCACCACCACCGCCAGCCTTTTCTCCAACACCAGTCCAACCACCTCGTCCCCGACCCAGTCCCAATCCTGACAATGGCTTATCAACATGCGGGCAGGCCCCTCTCAAACGTGAGCACTTCCTCCTGAGTCGTCATGAGCGATGTAGCTGACGGATTTCCAGGTCAACTCGGCCTCGTTTTCCTCGACCTCGTCCGCCAGCACGGATTGTAGTACCACGACTTGTAGCACGACCACCAGCATCAGCTCTGCGGCGAACACCGCCATCGGCGTGCCCTCTGGTGGTGGCATCCCCCATGCATTGGTGAGTGTTCTTTCTGACCACTTTCCTGCATATTCTCATTGCTTTGTTTTCGCAGGGAGCAAGTGCCTCTTTCACTTCCAACCACAGTTTCGCCACCGACGCCGATGGAGATGCGGAAATGGAGAAATCACTCGAAGACTATTGGTACTTGCCTGCACGTCCTGGACGAGGCAAGAGGTGGCCACCTCAGCCACTCCCCGCTGACGAGATGGAGGTCGAGGAGATCGAGGAAGCGCAGGATGAGTCGCAGCCCATGCAGTACGAGCAGCCTGCGTTGGTTCCCGGAGCAGGGTTGAGGCCGCCTGCACAGTGGTATGCCCATAATAATCTCATTCCTCCCTCGCCAGAGCGTCGCCACGGCTTTGGAGCAGGGAAGAAGCTACCCAGTGCAGAGTGCCACAACGTCGAGGAGGATGCTCAGCCTGCAGAACCCGTCCGGCCCCGAACCGGGGGAAAGAAGCTGCCTGATGCAAAATATATCGCAGAGTGGGAAAGGACTCATCCGATTGGAAGAAGTCCATCCATCGTCAGCTCCATTGCCAACTCAGGTGCTGGGGGAACAGATGAACCTGCCCCTCGAGAGTACACCAAGAGGGAGTTGGAGCGTGTTTGTGTTGGGAGGAAAATGTTGCCGAGATTCGAAGTCGAGCACAGATATCCCAGTCCAGTAGCCAGCGCCATCGACGAAGAGAGCGAGATCCACGAAGACAACGACAGTGGCATCGACGAGGACGACGACAGCATCGAATCCGTATCTGACACTGCAACAGAGTACGCCCCACGCCCCGCGGATTTTCCAGATTCGACCCCGACTCGTGCTCTGCGAAAACGGCGTGCACAGACTCCTACCCCCAACGACTATGCTATGGAATCGATCTCTGTCGGACCCATCCGCACCCCACGCTCTCACCGAAACAGGAACACTGTTTCCGCCCCGCCGACTCGTAGCTCACCCAGAAAGCCGCGTTCTACTACCGCTATTTCTGCCCCTGTCCTTCCCTCCTTGACACTCCTCATCGACGACCCCGACAACGTCCCTGATTTCACAGAATACTGTTGCATGGACCCTAGATGCGACCAGACGAGCAAGAATCTCACAGTGATGTGGTGCTGCGACCATCATGGACGACAATTCGACTCCAAGCCATCTCATTACCGTTGCATGGATCCGGAATGTGACTTTGTCAACAAGGGCAGAAATCCGCGTCGTGACAGAATCAGAAGACACATGAAATCCATCAAACACATACCTGCATCATCCAAGGCCAAGTGGGAGTGTATTTTGTCCGCGATCGAGGAAGAGAACAAGAACGTGGCGTGAGGTTGCTCATTACCAAATTATAATTTTATGGACTTTTCCTCTATTTCTCTCTGTCTCTTCGGGTTTATATCTGCGTTAATTCACTTAGAGCTTTATAATTAGTAATTTCCAGTATGCCTTTATATGCCTTATGCCCCATTATGCACTCACCTTTCTTTCTATTAGTACCAGTTGCTTAATTGTTCTGTGCTCTCAGCCCTATACACTAGTATACACTCAGTTTCTTTTATGTCGAACATTTCCTTAATCTGATTATGTTTTATTACCAAACTTTTCCATCCAGTGCAAGGACTACTGGGCCGACCTAACGAAGCTCATGAAGAAATTGACGAAAAGATGACCCAGTGGCTTTAAGTTCCTCTCCAGTTCATTTTCCCTATGGTTTGCATCTGCATCTAGTATAGTTAACCTGAGGAGTCTCTCTTTCATTGAAGAACCCGATTGAACTCACCCAACTCTATGAACGAACAATTCACACTTCGTCGCCCTAAGATACAAACCAACCATCACGTGGTCCGGAAAAATACAGCGCCACATCCAGATCCGGACTGGTAGAAAGGACACTTCCCTTTAGAGTGAAACTTTCCTTTTTCATACAACAATGAGTTTCGAGACCCTTTAAGTCCGAGCGGGGTTTAAAACGATAGGACCTTGACTTGAACCATTACTACCATCTCCCTTGACCCTAGCTCTCCTCAGCCATGTCGTTTTCTACGCCATATACAACCCCCGAGGTTAGTCTGGACAGCCCGTGATTACCGCCCAACTATGCTCACATTGAACATTCGTAGCTCGTTATGTCGCAGAATTACAATGCAAACCGGTTTAATCATTGGGAGGGTAGTCCGTTGGTACGTCAACTGCTATTCAGGTGAACGCGTTCACTGACTACTAGGTCATTTCAGCACGAAAATACGGCATATGCGTCCGTGAGAGCAAGCTCTCCAGTGTACTATAACAGCTCGTCCGATGATAGTGATACCGACAACGATAGCGACAGCAGCGAATCTGACGACTCCAAGTCGGCCACTGACGACCAATCTGAGCAGCCAAAGAGACCAAGCGAGCTGTACTCTGGAGACGATGAGAGCGACCTCGACGATGTAGTACATGAGTTCCGCGAGCTCGTGTTACATCCTCATCCCGACCACCCCGAAGAGTTTCGAGGCGGCCGAGGAAAGGGAGTCTTTGGGTGGGGTATCGTCAGGCGCACAAGACGTGAAATGATGCAGAGGCAGCATGCCACACCAGATGAAGATGAGACCAATGAAGCACCCGCAGAAGATGAAGGCAGCCCCGACACACCTTTTGAAGAGCTACCTGTTGAGGCAAGATACGAGGCAGCGTACCAAGAAGCGCCCCCTCTTTCAGATTCGGACTCGGAAACCCCTGCTCCTCGTCCTCAGCCCGGAAGAGGTAAATCAGTAGCCCTGATATACCAGTACAGGCACGGGTATGTCATTGATACCGACGAGGAAGACATGTCGCAAGAAGATGGCGAGTCAGAATACAGTGAGTACGAAGGCGACGATGAGGGATCTGTATCATCTAGTGATGACTCCGGTGATGAGTATCGCGAAACCGACCCAAGTCGTAAATCAGGATCCCGTTCCAACTTGGCCACAGAGCCTAGCACCTCCCAAGGGAGCTCAACCCAAGCGAGATGTCAGAACACCACGCAAAACATAATGCGCGATCCCGACCACGTTCCTGTGGGGATGAAATATCGGTGCATGGTACCGTCCTGTCCATTTACTAGTCGCGACCTGAGTCAAGTGTTTTATTGTCCGCTTCATGATGCTCAAGAAACGGGTGGGTGCACGTACCTGCATTGTATGGACCCTTCTTGCAACTACACCACTCTAGCAACCTCAAGAACAAGAGCATATAACGTTAGAAAGCATATGCGGACGCAAAGGCACATACCGTCCGAGTCTTTATCCAGGTGGAACCAGGTCTTTCAGTGGGCGTTGGAGCGAAGTCGGTCGTAAACATTTCTCTTAAAATTTTCCCTGTGGTGTTCCTGTGATTCTTATTAGTTGTTGTCTCGGGTACAGTTAGATATGAAGCATGTATGAGCTCGTGAGATATAATAATTATATGGTTGCTTACTTTGCATAGTGGTTGAATTGATGAAACCCAAGGGATTGAACGGCGTTGGAGAGGATATAAGCAGGTAATGGGGGACACTTCGACAATTCGACTAGTCCCGTCAATGTGTTCTCATGTTTGGGAGTTGGATGGGCTTTGAAGGCCTCCGTGTCCACAAAGGGTCGAAACCTCCTCGGATACGCCGTAGGTTTCGCTGCTCATATACTTTCCTTTTTCTTCTGTTGTGCATACATTGTCCATCACATTAATGGTCTAGTCCGATACGTAGTCTGACTGTACCAGTGGTAGCTGGAAGATGATGGTAGGAATCATTTCAATTTCCGACCGGAAGATACATCTGCCTCACGTGGTCGTGTACGCACCCTTTGACCCCCATCATCAATGGCCATGGTATGGCGTTTCCTGAATCAAAAGCCGCCCAATTTCCTAAGAACCTACAGCACGGCCGGTACAGCTGGAATGGATATCTGTGGGATTACGATTGGCCGCGGAATCGAACCCAATAACATCATGACGTCCGGTCTAAGTGGTGCCTCACGATCTTAGATACTATTCGGACCCTCTGGACTTTTCTCATTTTCCCAATTATTCTCTTTTACTCTCAACCACTTGGCCAAGATTATGGCCACCTTCAAGGATGCACTCATTATCATCGCTGTGTCGGGAATTACAACACTGAATGCATGTGCTCAGTCTATTTCTCATTTCTAGGGTTTATGCTCATCGTTTGTTTCCACTTTCAGGTCTTCCTGTCGGGTGTTTTGACAGTTAGTCTTCCAACACTTGGTGAAGACTTGAATTTTAGTCAAGTACGTAAATTTACGCTCCATTATCACAGACTGAATACTTAGAATTCTTACTAGGCCGACTTGCAATGGCCCGTCAATGTGTTTTCGTTATCATACGGTTGTATGCTTCTCCCCTTTGGGCGGATCGGGGACATTATAGGGGGGCGTATTATGTTTCTGGCAGGCTCAGCCTGGTTTGCAGTTTGGTTAGGCATTCGTTTTTGAAGAATTCAGATCTTGCCTAACCTTTTCGTAGGAGTCTCGCTGCTGCGTTCGCCCGGAATCCTACCTCTCTGATCGTCTTTGTTGCTATGCAAGGACTCGGTGCAGCCGCCAATACACCTGCAGGCATTGGTCTCTTTGTAGCACATTTTCCAGTTGGCCCTCGTAGAAACAAAGCGTTCGGTATCCTTGGAGCAGGGCAGCCTCTCGGTTTCATTCTCGGTCTTATCCTGGGTATACAAATTTCTCTACTACTTTACATCCACATATTCTCATAGAGTCGTGTCCGTCGTGCTCAGGAGGCTTCATCGTGCAGAGCAAAGCAACCTGGAGAGGATGCTTCTACGTTCAGACCGGCCTCGCATTTCTTTTCGTTGTCACAGGTTTCTTTGTGTTGGAAACAGACCAGAAAAGCCGTCTATATACGAAGGGATTCGACTTAGGCGGTGCGTTCTTGGGAATTGCGGGTATGGGCCTTTTAAGCTATGCTCTAGCGTGAGGAAACCGTTCCCTGTATTTTTTTCATCACTCATCTCACATCTATCGTTTAGAGATGCCACGTCCGCGCCCAAAGGCTGGGCCACTCCGTATATCATCGGGATGACCGTCGCTTCCGTTGTCTTGATCATAATGTTCGTTTCATTCAAAATGGCGTTATATTCTCTTACGTTCGTGCAGGTTCTGGTACTATGAGAAGTACCGTGAATCGAAGGACCTGTCCGTTTTGATGCCGCCTTCTATGTGGGGGAAGCCAGGGTCTAAGATGGTACCATTGATTGCTATGACATTCTTTGGATGGTGAAATGTCTTTCGGCAGTTATCAGTGAGAAGACCAAACTCAACGAACATCTTGTCAGGTGGAGCTTTAATACCCTCACCTACTTCTGCACGCTTTAGTGAGCACCTATATCAGTGTTTCGATATTCCGTCCTGACGATGTTACATACAGCTATCAGCAGATTCTCCTGTTATCCCCACTCCAGACGTCAATCCGATTCATTCCCATGGTGCTTGCAGGACTCATCGTGAATCTCGCGGGAGGATGGCTGATGAGTCGTGTTCCTGCTCAACCCCTAATGTTAGGTGGACTGCTCGGAAACATCGTAAGCTGACAGGCCTCTTCTCTGAGCTCTCCGAGAATAACCTCTGTTTGTAGGCGGCTCCTCTCATTTACGCGTTGATCAAGACAGACGCATCGTACTGGGCGATGTGTTTCCCCATCATGATTCTAATCGGTGAGCTACTACTTTTTGCATTCACCTTTTCCTAGCTGATAGTTACTGCCCCATGGTGTAGTTGGTGCCGATGTGTTGTACCCAGTGGGCACTTTACTCCTCTCCTCCGCTTTCGATGATCAATCCCAGTCCCTGTCTGGTGGTATCTACAATGTCGCCACTAGAGTAAGTTCATTTGTCCTTGAGGTGACTTTCGTATTGAATGGCGTCACTCACAGCTTGGCACTTCACTCGGTTTGGCCGTTACTTCTTCGATAGCAACCGCGATCTCAAAGAAGTACGCTGACCAGCATCTTTCTCTCGATCCCGAGTCCCCCGAGGTGCTCATGCCGGGATTCCGAGCTGCTGGGTACGCACTGTGTGCCGCAGCCGTCACCAGCGTCGTCATAGGGCTTGTTGGCCTACGTGGGATCGGTATTGTTGGCCAGAAGAAGAAGGGAGAGCAGCACGACGCCTCCAGTACGAGCTCAGGACATAGCGTGCAGAACGTCGGCGTGGCTATGGTTGACCTCAGTCACATCGACAACGACATAGAGGTCGAGCACAAGAAATCCTTTGCCATTGTCTAACTTATCAAGAACAACCATTCGTCTGTCCTTTCGCGTCTGTAAAAATACACGATCCTAGTATAGTTCCCTCTCTCGCTTATATTGTATCGTCCGTTAGTATCCCTTGTTGAAATCGCACCTTCTTTTTCTATTAAATGAACATGAAACAATACCAGCTGATCAACTTGTGGATACAAGGGAAAGCATCGTACACCTCTTCATACTTGAAGTAAGCGGAAATGGCGAAAGTTGAAGTGATTGTTCTACTGTTGGAGTTGGCGGCCACACCAATTGCAATTGTCGGCGGCATACTTCATAGTTACTTGATCATTTCCCTCCGAGAACAACTCAAAAAGTGCAGCTCAAAGCCAGGATGACTCAAAAGTAAGGACTGTGTCAGATTTCTTCTATCTACCGACACTAGTATATAAAAACATGAACCCAAGGAAAGTGTATCTAACTCATGCGTAGGATAGCGAACTCATATGCTAAGAGCATTGCCCATACCCCTACCATCCCCGCAATAACTGTCCCCATCCATCCGGCAACGGAGAAAACTTGGGACTGCCGTTGAGCTTTCTTCAATACCGCAGAATAGCTGATGTCGGGGCGGAAGGTCACCATGGTGTACAATGGCAACCAGACGTTTAGCTCCCCCGTACGGTATGTTGCTTTGGACAACGCTGTAGTGAACGTGCTCAGAGCTGTGGATTCGCGGGAACTCAGAGCGTACAGGAAGCTGTCGAGCGCTTTTTTGAGGAGATATGTCGGCGTCGTGACCGAGTGGCGAATCTCCAAACTAACAGAGACTAAAGTCAGTCGAAAGATGATAGAAAAGGGACGCGGAGGAGACTCAACTAGTTGTTCATAGCCAGGTCGCAGATAGCCAGGAGATCTTCGTGACGTGTTACGGAATAACGGAGAAGAGCGGCAGCCAAGCTTTGGTTATCCTTTGTCCCCAAAGGCGCGGTGGGACTAACACCCGCTTCATCGAGTAGAACCCCGAGGATTCTAACATCTTCCAAGCCGCAGTTCAATCCTTGACCGTAGAAGGGCACCATGGAGTGGGCCGCATCTCCGAGGAGTATACCGCGCTCTTTGTAGTGGTATGGTTTCGACTAGACAGAAGTCAGCTGTTGCGCCCCCGAAGTTAAGGAAGGAACGGTGACAAACCTTCGTACAAATGAGGGGACAGCGTGGGTTGTTCTTCATGTCACCCAAAACGTTTGCCTCCCCGATCAACTCCAGTACATCGGGGAAGTTGTGCTTGAACCAGGACAGAGTGACCTGCGGAGAGTCCAGTTGATCCAGAATAGAGCTGGGCGCGAAGAGAGTGCACGTGAATGATTTATCCTGTTCATATGGAAGTAATGAATACACGTTCGGAAGTTCACTGATCTAAGGATGCTTACTTGGTTGGCCGACGCTATGAACATGAAAGAATGGCGTGGCCAGAGATGCAGATGGTTGGGATCGAGCAAAAAGGTAGGGTCCCCGTTGCTGTCCTTACCAGCAGGCATTTTCAGCTCAACATACTCATCTTCAATGTACTGTTGCTGAAAGTCCATTCTAAAGGGGTCGAACAAGTCATCAGTCTGGGTGGGCACTTCGAGCGAGGAGTAGGGCGAGTTTCACGAACTTCACAAACTTCATCATCTGCCGACGCACGACAGAGTAGCTTCCATCGGCACCGATACAAAGATCGAATGGTACGTCAACGTCCTGGCCACCGTTGACGTCCCGTACAGTCATTCTCTTTCCATCGAAGTCGATGGACTGGACCTTATGTTCAAAGAGAACACGGATGGTCGCAGAAGAAGCAGCCTCCTCTAAGATTCTCTCGTTGAGGAGGGCTCGGTCAATCGAGTTGATGCACTAAAATGGAGTTAAGCATAAATGAAGTCTGTCCCCTGGCAATAGCGCCTCTGACCTGTCCATCTCTGTCGTACGATTGACTGTACGCTTTCTTGCTCACTGGGTGGATCATCCTACCCCGCATAGGAATGACACTGTCCATGATACATGTAGCTATCGAGGGGTCGACGGCTTGCAACGCAGCAATTCCTCTGTGGGAGATCGCCAGGTTGATGGAGCGTTGTCTGGTGTTCGCCTTCGAGGATGCAAGCCGAAGATCTATATGTCGTCCATCAATACCACTGATTGCAACCGAAAACTATGCTCGAATAACTTACCAGTTCGGCCTTCATACAGCGTGACGCTCCATCCACGTTTGGCCAGCATCAGTGCCGCAAGACATCCAACAGGCCCTGCACCGACAATTACGGCATTCATGGGCCTGTGTTGTTCCTCTGGGGTCATGGACAGCATAGTGAAAAGGTCGGGGGCAGGAAGGGGGCTGGAGTTGGAGACGCTAAAGAGATACAGGTTCTTATAGTCGAGAAAGTGACCTCGTCATAAGGAGTGCCGATGGTCACCAGTCTTCTTTACCCTCACAACTGTCAGCTCGCAAGTAGTGGCCCTCGATCGGGCCTCTGTTTGTGACGAGTACTTTCCTTCTTGAGCTTGAGTGCACTAATCAAATGGGGAAATGACGCCACCGGTCGGTTCAAGAAGCATTGAGAAAACGGCATCGTCAATAGATCGAAGTTAGAGCTGCAGCGACGGCTGAGGAAGGTCATCTCCTTATTCCACCAGCTTTGGGGATTTCCATGGCCTTGAAATTCAGGTTGAGTTAAACAGCCCGAGACACCCTTGCAGAGCTCCCAGTCTCAATGGTGTGGCCCAAGAATCTGGTGTATCCCAGGCCAAATCGTATCTGCCACTTTTCGAGCCTGCTTTCTGCCATCAATCGACGACGTAGGTGGCCGAAATGGGCCTGATCTCCAACCCTAGTATCGAGACATCAGTCGACACCTTCGCAGCACACTGGATGAAAGGAAAACATCGAGAAAAGAAAGCTGTAGTATTTGGGTTTACACACATAGAAGCGTATATCATGCTCCGGAGTCTGAACAGACTCAGAGGCCGTCGCCCATGATGTGTGTCGCGGTGAAGTACCTCATCACTTATGACAATGTGCGCATCCCAGCGTTCGAGAGTGGCCTGTCGTGCCATTCAGCATGCTCGAGATTTGGCTTACGGCAGAGTACCATGAATCTAGATGGGACACATTGTGGACAGTGGACATTAGGCGACCATTGCAAATTTCATGGTGCAAAGTTGAGCAGAGTGAGAGCTCGAAAAAAATGCAATGAACTTCAACTGATATGAGGTAACAAAAATTGGAACACTCGTTCAGCAGGACGGGACTTGGATTCTAAATGTGCATGTCCGGGATCCGATACTAAGCTAAGGTCACCGTGAATACAGGTCAATAACCGGTCACTCAGCTATCCAAAAGGCCATCTAAGGTTGCATAGACCGAAGACAAAAAGGATTCCCGGACCGGGGTTCCCTTTGTATGTTGGGCCACAGTGGCAACGCGGTATAAAAGCCAAAGGTGCTTTCTGTCAATGCACATTCCACTTCAGCCACCTCCCCTACAAGAGACTACAGCCAGAAATGACATTCTTCAGCCTCGTAAAACCGGTGGAGAAAGAGATTCCACCACACTACTGGCAAGGTGAAGTCTACTCCGAGGTAAGTTTCCCAGTGGTCAACATGTTTACATGACTCTGGACTTACATTGAATTTGCCTTGCTCTCAGCCTGATTCATCATCGGAATGCACTCGCAGATCAAAGCGTATCGAAGAGAAGGAGCGCGCCAAGACCATTCCTCACAACATGGTTAGTTTCAATTATCCACCCTTCTTTGCGTATTAGCTGAAAAGAACGCTTGTAGCAATCAATCGCGTCTTGGGTGGCTTCCCAAATTGAGGCTTCCGGGAGTTCTGATACAAGCACGGTGGCCCCGACAGTACACTCCAATCCCCCGTCTCCCATTAGCTCTTCGATTGGACCAATTCGCACGCCAAAGCACCATGAATCGATATTGGCTGCTCCGTACAAGGTCCCAACGCGGGAGGGGGAGGCTAAGCCTACGCCTGCACCATTTGCTGGCGTGGGATATGAACCCATCACCGACCCGGAAAATGTCCCCATCTCCACGTCCTACCGATGTATGATGTCCGGGTGCGACTCCAAGAGCAGGGACCTACTAGAAATTTGGTGCTGCAACCATGTAGGTTCTGCGTCGACCAGCCGCCCGGTGTACAGGTGCATGGATCCTTCCTGCGATTTTGTTAATGATGCCGTAGGTAGGGTGAAGAGACATATGAAGTCGAAGAAGCATATGCCAGGAAAAGTTGCGGAGAAGTGGGACGTGCTTTTGGGAATGGAAGAGAGTAAGAAGGGGATATCGAGGAGGTTCTGAAAACATCAAGCCTTTGTCTAGCGCCGGTCTTTGAGCAACATGAGGGGAGACCTAGATTATGCACTTACCAGCTTAAATTTACAAATTCTACTTAGACAATTTAAGAGTATGAAAAACGGGGTATCGAATGAATATGAGTAGTTCATAATTTCCTCTTCTTGTGTGTTCCACCAGTCTCGTGTTTCGCCTGAACACATCCTTCAGTGGCGGCATTCGCATTGCAGCAGGTCCAGAAGAACGAGCTCTGGACGCCTTGAACAAGTTCCGTTGCATTAGATCCCTCCGAGGTCGCGGCCTGGTTATCGGACTTGAGATACCCTACATGTCTCGTTAGACCTTTTACAGTGGCATCCACATTTGAAACGCACCTGGATGAAATACGCAACCTTCCTTTCCATCCAAA
This sequence comes from Chondrostereum purpureum, assembly GCA_004354395.1. Taxonomy (NCBI): domain Eukaryota; kingdom Fungi; phylum Basidiomycota; class Agaricomycetes; order Agaricales; family Cyphellaceae; genus Chondrostereum; species Chondrostereum purpureum. The sequence goes on along the minus strand of LBLO01000324.1, from coordinate 2,443 downwards.
ACCTCTCCCACATCGAACTCCTCGTCACAATTCGCACAAATCTCCCATCTCGGTAAGGGTTTGCCCCCATTGGGCTCGAAAACGATGAGCTCTTGCATCATCTCCATATTCACCGTAGCCACACTTTCAGAGAGGTCAAGAACAACTTTCCGCAACCGAGATTCTGGTACAGAAAGGATGACTTGTTGAAGGAGAATGCTGGCGGCAGCATATTGGTCTTCGTCGAGTACAATTTCCTCTGATGAGCCTGAGCGATCAGACGAAGAGTCTGAGGCAGCGGTAAGGTCTATTATTTCAACTTCCTCTGGAGTACTAGGTTCAGAGTCCATTTCGTCCTGCGGAGGGTCGGGTTGCGTTTCGATGTGAGGAATGAGGTCGTCAGTGGTCGTTTCTATAGTCGATACTTCCATTGTATGTTTAAGTATATCTGATGTTATTACGGTTGGACAGGAAGACAATTCAATGAAGACGGAATGGCATGTGTGTGTGTGTGTGCGTTCCTGTCACTGAATGATGGAGGCTAAGGGCAAGCTAGGGCAAGTCGCTGTGCTTGAAGCTCTGTGACCCAGGTGGAAATTCATCATTCGGTGGCGCACACGTGATCGTTATTTACCTGAAGGCCACTGGCTGTTGGCAGTTGCTGGGCTCTTCTTGAATCAGCGGTATTCTGTCCTATTCTCGCAAATATTTTGAGCTCCTACAGGGTAATTAGAGCAGGACCCCCGTTAATACACCCAGAGGCCGGATCCAAAATCGCCTGATATGGCGATTTTTATCCGCACGACTTTTGGCTTGTTTTTATCCGAATTTTACCTCTGGCGTCAGCGACCCCTCAGGTTTTATCCGCATTGCGGTCCTGGCATCATAAAAAGGCTCAAAAAAATTTTGATTGCGTTTTTCGAGTTTCCGAGGAATTGGGGAGTTTTATCAATTTAAAAAGTTCTAATTTTTTTCTACAAATAAGTCGGTCTCTCTCTCGCTTCATCCCGCAAGTTTCTTTACCACAGAACGAACTATCGGAAGTCTAGCCTTGATTCCAAGGTACAGGGAACTGTCTGACTGCCCCACAGAGACAATATCTGTAAGGCCAGCTGGGGCATTGAGGATATGCAGTAAGTATTGCTTTTGAGGGCAAGTGCCCGAATTCTGCTATGTGTTGAGTGGAAGTAGTTCTGAGTTGTCAGTGATCTCCCAGGTAGGGTCCATTTGACCGACTTGATATGGCATAAGGTTGAAGGTACATTGGATACAAGATATAAGGACCAGCAACGGCACATGACCCTGCATTGTGGCAATAAAATGGTTCAAAAGATTGCTCGAAGCAGCAGTATTACGCCCCAAAAAAATTCCCGCAGTTTGAGATATTTCTATCCGCACAATTTTTTTTTGGCTCAGGCCAAATCTCAGAAATTATCCGCATCATGCCTCCGTCATCCCAGGTCCAACTCATCATTTTTATTCGCAAAACCTCTGGCCTCCAGCCCAAACTTGTCGATTTTTAGCCCCACCGCGGTCCGGCCTCTGGGTGTATTAACGGGGGTCCTACCTCACCCCCTGATCGGGTCCCAGGCTAGTGAATCACTATGGGAGTAACATGCTGAGCCCCGACATCTTGAGATTGATATGTTCTATTTGGATAAGCTTACAAAATGATATTCTCCTCCCAAGTAGCAATACCAAGCATTTTCTAGGTACTGTATATCACTCAAGATTCTATGGCAGTTCACACTGCCATGCAAAGTGTTCTACTAAAAATATAAACTGCCAAGTATGGTAGTAGACTGGTAGACCTTGCAGCCTAATCAAACGCGCATGTGTTTTAACTTTAAGTTTCTCACACCACAGCCTTAAAATTACATTTCGGGTGTGCGAGAATAGGATTTTTTATAATACCAACAATCGATGTACATTGTACGAGAGTTGAACAAGCGTGACGTATGGTGATGAGAGGTGAGGGGAGCTGACTAAGCCGTGATGCACCTGAGTGAAGGGAGGGATTGGTTTGCCCGATTTCGCCGATGAATGCCCCTTGGGGACTTCAACTGTCAGAAACTGTGTGTCACGCCTCGCCGACCTCACTACATTTCTTGCCTTCCAAGGTCCGTATTCGCATAGTAATTGCTGTTTGAACTTTGTATAATTCTCAATATTGTAAATAATTTTCCTGGGAGATTTTGAGCAGGTCCGTCCATGTTCAAACTCATATCACCAAGGAGTAGTACCCAACTTCGAAAATCCTGAATATTTTTTATTCCAGATCTCTCTACGGTTGACGAGAACGGCACGGTTCGATTTTTCCTCGCAGGGTCCCCAACAGGGCACAGCCACCTTGTCTGGGCACCGAGTATGATCCTGGTGTGGCGTGTACGAGGTGGTTCAAAGGGACTTGTAAGCTGGTTTCCTTGAAGAAAGACATACAAGGGGCTTTTGTTACACTTATTAC
>LBLO01000323.1:0-31308 GCA_004354395.1 Chondrostereum purpureum | reverse complement strand
GGAGAATGAATATTGTTTGGAGGGCGAGTGTTCATCCCGATGAGGGAGGTTTGCCGAGCGAAGGTCCACAGTACCGAAGCTCTTCTTGTGGCAAAGCTTGCTATGGATCGACGTCAGGAATAGTAACGGATATGAAGACAATTGTCATGATTACCAGTAAGGCTAAAATCGGAATAAGAATGAGTAAAGTTTCCAAAAGTAATTTAGATACCATTAGCACACCTCCAAGTCGTGTTCTACAAGAGAAAACGAATCGAGTCGTTTGTTGCACGATGAACAAGCAAGACATGGCTGCATAGAAATAAATGTTCAGTCAGATAGCAAAGTGTGAAGAATGTTCCCTTACTTTGTGGTATAACTACGAGAAGATATGTAAGTAGAATGTATAAAGAACGAGTAGCAATAGGATGTGCACCTTCCTGCCAGGGCCGATCACCTGAATATGACATGATGGATCAGAACCTGAGGCCAAAGCGCGGGGGTGATGATTACCTGTTCAGCCGCATAAACTGGCTTGGAACACTTGGGGCATTGTGGCGAACCACCGAAAGTCATTGGCATCCTTACTGGAATTTCTCAGAGGACAGTGGTAGTTACGGACAGAGAGCGGGTTGTCATGAACGAGTGACAAGCGCCCATACGACTGGCACAGCCGCATCGAGGTGACATGATTTCAAACTCCGACGTGACAGGTGTGATGTGACACGCTGGAAGCACAAATTTTCAGGCGCCTTAGGAAACGGCTTGACTGTGTACCTCCACTACCCCACCCTCCCAGATCCTCCCAACTAAATCGCCCTATCTTTTCTTCCAAAATGTCTGATGATGAGAAGCACAACCACGCTTTCGAGCAGGTTAATACCACTTTTTCCCTGCTTAAATCGATGAGATCGCTGACCGAATATCTATATTTTATTCCACTTTTTTCTAGGCCAGCGCAGGGGCGTCGTTGACCTTCCCTATGCAGTGCTCTGCTCTCCGTAAAAATGGGCACGTCGTGATCAAGGGTAATGCGCCACTTGATCTTTTCATCGATGTACTCTAATTTCGCGCTTGTTCAGGACGTCCTTGCAAGATCGTCGACATGTCTACCTCCAAGACTGGAAAGCACGGACATGCCAAGGTCCATCTCATCGCCATCGATGTAGGTCCAAATTCTAGCCACACTTTTGTCGCGACTTTCAATCTAATGACATTTATCTCAACGCATCTCGCCTAGATCTTCACCGGCAAGAAGCTGGTATGTTCTTTCCTTCCTTCTACATAGCCACCTCGCACTTTCTTACATTCAATACAGGAAGATATCTGTCCTTCCACCCACAACATGGATGTCCCCAACGTCTCCCGTAACGAATACCAGCTCGTGTGTCCATATCTACCCCGAGTCGGCTGTTTTACTCATCAGATTTAATCATATCAGGTCAACATTGACGACGGTTTCCTTAACCTTATGACCCAGGATGGTACCCCCAAGGACGATGTCAAGGTCCCCGAAAGCGAGCTTGGACAGCAGATCCAGAGTGAGTTTGACGACGGCAAGGATCTCTTGGTCACCATTATCACTGCTATGGGTGAAGAGCAGGTACGTTGGCTATGCCATCTATGTCGCATGCCTCATTCTTATACAAATCACCATTCAGGCTATCTCCTTCAAGGAGGCTCCCAAGGGCAGTTAGAGGGTTCCTCAGCCGTGATGGTTCGTCTTCTCCACTTCCTTCATGGTTATATTCTAATCCGTCTAACAGGTTGTAACTACCCTCCCGCGCCCTTTATTTCCTTTTCTTGCTGTGTCGACATTCTTTTTGTGGCTATAGTTATCGCTCTCGCTACCTCTGTTTTTTTCTCTCTTCCTTCCCATCTGTTCACCCACATTTCATCGTCATCACGCAACCATCTGTGTTACCGAGCTGTATTTGAAAGGAAAACCCACATTGTTAATCATCCTTTATGTAAGGGGCGAAGGGTTGGTAGAAGTACGTCCTTGTTGTGCTGTGTAGTAAGTAGGAGAATTAGAAAGTGTAATTCGAGTTGTACGTTCGTCAAATTTGGTTTCAATTGTTCTTGGTAAAACATTCAATTGTTTTCAACCATTCTTGCCTCGTCTTTCCATTCGTGGAATTCCAGCAGGAACTGTTATCACAAGCCATTCTGGCGAGTTGTAGCAGGTGCAGTAATTCCCATTATAGTAAAGCTGCAAAATATAATTTGCTTGTCAAGTTAAAAAGTACGAATAAGAGCCTTCAACCAATGGGAATGGTCCTTTCTCTTCCTCTGGATTCCACTGCTTTCTAATCTCCTCCATAACCTGACTGGCTTCCTCAAACCTGTCATTCGGAACCCAACCACTGGTGTCACAACCAACATGAGTACGGAGTAAGTCAAAACGCATTTTATAGTGCGAGTAGTTCTCATACTCCTGGGCATGCCTTTGACGTTCCACTTCGCTGAATTGGATGGGACAAACAGTATCGGGACAGATACTCTCCCAGCGGTCGACCACAGTGATCAGCAGATCTCGAAGCTTGAGTGGGCCATCTCCCCAGCACCGGAGGATGCGAAGAATGAGCCAACACATGATGCGCCACTGAGGCAAGCTCCAAGCATCTGTAAGATTGGGCATGTACTTTCCCAATTCTTCCATATAGCTCCGTTGACGACAGGCCAAAGTATGGTGTAAGCGCAACTCTTCTTGCTCATCTTCAGGGAGTTGGTCCATGCCATCGGGGAATACAGGCATGGAGCCATCGGAGGGTATTGTAATGACCCCTTCGTCGTAGGCAAGGACGGGAGGAATCATAGTCTGCATAAAAAAGGGAGCGACTATGGCGCCTTGCCAATCGATTGATATACATGTATCTGTACGCTCCGGACTGGCAATGATGATATTGGAAGCACTTAGGTCTGGGTGAGCCAATGTGGGTCGTGTCAGTTCTTTATCTGTTGGAACTAAATGCGGAGTGACTGCGAGACATCTCTCGAGTAGCGAACGAACGTCGGGGATGTCCTCGCTGCGCGATTGAACGAACGGGGAGCATGAATCCAGTCCTTCGGATATACACTGTTGTTCCAATTTGATTGCTGCTTTGATGAATGACGATGTGTCTGGCCCTGCAATTAGTAGGTCAAACTTCGCGACAGCAAGTGCAAGTAGGTGTACGGACATGGTCCCCGATCAGCGACAATGTTCCTCCGTGCGCCCCTCCACCATTCTCGATCTGCGATAGGCCCAACGCGGAATCTCTGAGAAACGTCAGGATTATCCATATTGTCTTGCTCGTCGCGATATAGAGGCCGCTCTTGCAAGTCCRGACTTACATCCTCTTTGAAGTATAGACTTCCAATTTGAGAGAACGTTGGACGGTTGATAAAGAGCTGCTCAGCAAGAACTGTGGACATCACGTCGACGACTGGTTTTCCGCGAATCTTCATCCATATGTCCTGAAGAGGTATACCCGGAATATGGTCTAATGCAACGTAAGGCCATTTCACTGGGTTCCGTGCTNGGTCCATGGAAGAATTATAAGTCACCAGAGGTGAGGAACGGACAAGCTGGGTTGCATATAGAAAGGCTAGAGTGGCCGCTTCGCTCGCAGTACTGAGTTCCAAGTTGCCTACTGCGAGGCCCGGCATTCTGACAGTGACCTCTGCTCCATTATCAAGGGTAAGCAGAAAGACCTTGTTGTACGATCCTTGATGAAGTTGGTATCATAGTCAAATTCTAATCGGAAATAAGAACGTGGGGTAACACACCTTCTCCCAATTTCGTGAATGCAACACAAGTCTGCGCCCCCTTAGCCTGACAAACTACGTTCTTCAATGCATCCACGTCAAAAGGGGTATACCGAATGGCACGTTCTGCAGGAACGTAGGTATTGTCAGAATCGAGAGGAATATACTAGCAAACATGCTACTGACGCTGTTTCTCGTTGCATAACCAACGGCCTTGAGGATTGAAAAACGAGTCTTCTGCTGGTACGGAAATTCTTGAGGTTCTCAAGCTGAGGTATCGTACGTACGCTCGGGAGGTCTTTAGGTGCTTTAGGGTGTGTGGGCCGAGAAAAAGCAGCATATGAAAGGCAAGTTACTTCGGTCTATCAATAAACACTGTCTATTTGCACTCCAGACGGTAATTAAATAGAGCAGTTTCTAGTACCACGAACGCCTATCCAACCCTCCTCATATCTGTCTACCCGAAGGACCACTGGGTACCAGATAGACGTCTTCTAGAAGGATCAACTAGCTGTTGGAACTTGGAACGCTGGAGGGCCTAAGTCAAGATCGAATCGGGGCCTCATGGAAGGCGAAGACAAGGTCAGGGAGTGTCCTTTTTCCTTACATAAGTAAAAGGAAATGAACACCTTACATTTGTCGTCCACTCCATATTGGGGAGCCATGTAATAAATTCACACCTCTACACATGAATGAATCAGTTTAAAGTACATCATAAAAGTAGTTGTATGGAGTTCGATTGCATGTTGCTTATTCGCAGATGGTTGTATAAAAGCCTATCACATGGCTTTGATCTTTAGACCTTGTGCCAACGAGAACCAATAGAAAGGAGGGCCATGATTGTAGTAGTTGCAACGGGATGAGAACACAAGTTGAGGAGGGCACTAAGACGGTTGGGGTCTCGATTTTCCTCCTTGACGGCGATGGCTTTTGGTATTTCCCTGTGGTTATATTTAGCAAGGGTTGACTCAATATAGAGGTCCTTACCGGCCTGTCTCGACCTCTCGCGCAATCCCATCCTGGGCAATTTGAAGTTCCTCCAGAGAGTAGCCGTCCTGAATACGGGTTTGGAGGACCTTGTAGTATGCAATAGACAGTGAGCGTAATTCATGCCTAGTGTAAGTTCCGGCGAACTTGGGAGGAAATTTGTCGATAATGTCTTGGGAGGGTACGCCCTTTCTTAGAATGCTGTTGCATATGATAACATAGTCTGCGTCTAGTATAAGCAACATATACGAGGATTGGTCAACCATATTCACACCTTTCTTCCAGAATTTCATACGTTCCTCCCCGGCTTTCTTCATTAGANGGCATATGTGCTCATCCAAAATCGCAGGGGCATTCAAGAAATCGTAGTCTTCGGCCAGGCACGGTCCCAGCTCGGAATGAGGCATGATATAGTGAAAGTCTATGAGACGGAAATCGTCACCCTTGCGCAAGACGTTACTTTCGGTGATGTCGTGTGGTATTATACCAGCACAATGAATTTGACGGAGTTTGTCCAAAATTTGGGCCCTGCCATGGTCATTTATTAGATGTGAAGAGTGTATTTACTCTTGACACGCACTTGGAATCCCTACTTAAATCGGTAAACGATTCTGTGATGTGCTCGCCAAAACGTTCTAATACGATACACGCAACACTTGAACCCGTCTTTGATTTGCAGAACAAAAAACCATAGAGCCTGGGAACGACCGATCCTTGGAGATTTTCCATCAAGTCATACGCACCAGCTTCAACAAGGAGATCATCCATATTCGAGAACTTGATAACCAGGTCATTTTCGGAGCCATCGTAGTGGCCCAGGTAGACAGTTGAGTGAGAGCTAGAGTAAAGGATGGAGTTGATGTATACAGTGCCATCGAGCTTTACAGGGTGATCCTTATCCTCTTTGAGTGCGCAAATAGGGTATTCCGCAATTTTAGTAGCAAAATGATTCGTGGGTTTCTTGATCTGAAACTCGAATAATGCCATGGTGGTGGGGAGTGGTAGCAGCAGTATAGGAGGTAAGATGGACCGCACCAATATGCCGCAACAATATGCCGCAAATCATCATACACCCCGGTTCCACCACTTGTGTTTAAATTCTTGCAAAACAAGGTCTTTACTGCATCTGTGTCTCCTTCCTGCTTCATGCAAATATCGTGTCTAATTAGAGTTGAGGACCCGGCATACATAGGAATTACAAGTACGTATGAATGAATCACATACATAATTTATAATAGTTTCTGAGTTCAAGTGGACAAATTATGAGACATCGGAGTGGGGTTCAACTGTGTGGTCTAAAATGTGTTACGACTGTAGTAGCGCATGATTATGGTGAATATATGTATAATTTCAAAGACGGGCAAGCAGAGCGCGAATAACCTGCATCTTCGAATGAAAAACAATCCTTATAAAAGCGCAAAGGACGAACAACGTACCAACAGGTCAGTGGATCAATCACTCTTGTCGCTGCCAGCTGCCTTCCTTAACGCCCCCTGCACCTCCTTCAGCATATCTTCCTTTGCTTGCGCAATGAGGGTATCAACCAACCGAGCGGCCACATCTCCCACATAAATATTTCCCCCTTTGATTTCGACTTCCGCTAACATCACCCTTTTCAACAACCGTTGTAGGGGGACGGACGAGAACCGGACGTCGTCTCGAGGCTTTACCATCCCCTCAATCATGCCTGCAGTTGGAATCATGTGCATCCGCTCCCTTCTCCGAGCAGCCAAGGAAAGGTGTTGGTGTTGAGGGATGTCAGAGAACTCCAATGCAGAGAACCTTCGTAGGGTAGCACGCCTGTCATTAAATCTACGTCCCCGGGGATTGTGCATGTACGAAAAATTGAGTACTCTTATACACTCCTTCAAATTCTTCGATTCCTCTACAAGACGTTCTTTGAACCTCTGGCCCAAGTCATCGTCGAAGGCGATCGAATAGTCGAAGAACTGGGAATCGACCCCCAGAGTGGAGTCGAGGGTGGTGAAGTGGTTCTCTAGTTTGCGGAGGTGCTGGAGAATCCTCCTCGCACTGACTGAAGACTTCTCAAGGATCCTCCGGGCCCAGGGAGAATCATCAGTTCTCGAGGTCATGCGCACTTTCCACCACAATCGCTGCCGAACGTGTTTGACGATGAATGCGTAGGTCTTTAGATTGATGGGTACACCGAGGACTTCGAATGACTGCAAGACGACGAGGGCACCGGAATAATCCCGATGGGTCAAGAAGGTCTTGAGGGCGGTGTTTAAGAGGTCTTGRTCAATGGGAAGGGTCCCCTCTTTATGCTTGCGGTAGTGATTGAAATGGACTAGCAGCATATCACGGTATAACTCTCTAGGCGTATGGATATGGGCCAACTCCGTATCCCTCCACCTCCTCCGCCTCCGCATATGTGGCGCGAATCCCGGCAGCGCGAAACGAGAGAGAACACGAAAGAGCAGCTGGTAAGTGCTGGCGTTGGGCGTGATGGGCATGGTTTGGGAGAGTTCGACCAGGTAGTGGTATATCTCGAACGCGTCATGCATAGCCTTGCGCTCTACCGCATGCCGGATAAGGGCATTAAAGACGTATGTATCTGCTCTCATTTCGCGGAGGCGCATGATGTCCATGATACGCTCAATAGCGTCCGTATCCACTGGGTCAACATTTCTCAGCATTGCCAACCCTGGCGCAGGGTTTTTATCCTCCTCGTCGCAAAACATGTTGAGAGACTGGGCAGCTTCTTCGAAAGCTCCTGCCCGCGTCTGCAGAGCTATGAGGAGGTTGACAAGCCGCTGTGGTGGGAGATAGTGTTCTCCTCTGCAGCGAATGAAGAACTGGATGAGGCCGGCCATGGAGTGGGGGGAAAAATCCAGGCCGCTGAGGAAAGCAAGATAGCTGAGGAGGGAGTCTTCGTCAAAGTCTTCGCTGGTGAAGATGGCCTGTATGACAGACATCACCTGCGCGTGAGTTTCCTTGTTTTCGGTGGTGCAAAAGGTCGCAGCAGCCATGCGAAGGTGAGTTTTGATGGATGGCTGTAGGGATTCTGCAACCATCCAGCCATATACTGTCTCTGCGGTGGAGAACCGTCGCTGAGTGACAAGCAGAAAGATGAGGGATTCGAAGAGCTCGGGTCTGCACTTGGAGGATTCAAGCCTGCGCATACGTCTCCTCAAGAAGCCATGCAAATCAGTGTCCCTAGGTGCAGCAGACAGCACATTCTGTAGCTTGAGAAGAAATTTCCGCTCAGATTCATGAAGTTTCGAGCGATAACGGGGTGCGGCTGTAGGTTTGGAAGTAGCTATTGACCGTCGGAAAGGTAGACTTTGCAAACGTGGAAGAGAGAAAGAGTGGACAGGAGTAAGCCTCCGAAGATGGCAAGGGCGTATAGCTCGAAACATCCATGAAGATCACGGCAAAAGTTCCATGCCCTCCCTTGGTCTTTGTCGCGGTCACTGTTCAAGAACAAATTTCTCATAGTCGTCGCACCCAGGTCCCGGGGCTAGCGGGCCGATGAATACTTCTGTCGCCTTTCCTTGGCCGCGCATTGACGGTTGCAGTACTTATTACAATGCAAGTCACTCAACCTACGACGGTTATTTCATGTACTTGGGGCGACCATTGCTTTTCGATACCAAATTTCCAAGCCGACTGATATATTACATTTACAAATAAGGATAGGGATGCAGGGGCTATCTTCATCTTTTGGTGGCGGGTTTGGAGAAGAAAGCTGTGATCTTCTCTCTGGACGGTGCCTCCTTTGTCTTCTGAATATGAGAGTCGCGAATAGATGAAAGATGCCACTACTCACGTCTTTAGTTGGGGAGTTCTTTCAGAAATTTCAGGGGTGAGGGCTGAGATGGCAAGCTACGAAAAGAACGAACACTCACAGGTTTCTTCTTCTGGAGACATTTATGAGGTTAGAAAATTCCTAGTGGCCAAGGAAATGCCTACCTTGGGGCTCGGAGCTAGCCTTTTCGACGGAGTCGCTGGAGGTGTGTCCAGAATGATAATCTCATCGTCGTCTGCATTCGTAGGTGTAGGATTGCGCTTCCGTTTCTCAGCCTGCTTCGAAAACATTGCTTGGATTCCATCTTTCCGCTGAGTTATGGGCTGAATGAACATCTGAGACTCAGTCCCGACTTTGCCAACCTCTTTAGGGACCTGATAGCTAGCCACAGGGTCAACATTGAGATGGATGTCGTATATTCATGACGACTGACCATTCCAAAGGCGACTGTTTGTCGTGGTACGGTTCGCAGAGCTTTCCCAGATCCGAAGACCAGTTCATAGATGTAGTATCAAGCCATCTATCAATGTCTTCCTGCGTAGAGAGAATGACCGGCTGCCTCTCATGCAGCCATTCAAATTCCTTGTTCGCGGCTGTGGTGACAATTGTGAATGTCCAGAGCATCTCCTTTTCGCCTAGTTTGTGCATGAGTTTACGGTGAATAGGATATGTGGGAAGAATTCACCTTCTAGTATGACTGAATCATACATCCCGGCCATAAACATGACCTTTCCCGCCTGCTTGTGCTTGATGAAGTGAGGCAACTTTTGTTTGCCTTTCGACAGCCATTCGTAGTATCTTGTCCTAGATTAATGCAATACACCAAGCATTCTAAAAGCACTGACCCTTGGGCAGGAACAGCACATCTTTTCTTTCCCTTGATAGTTTTCCACATTCCCCCTGTAGCCTCTATCAAGTTCTCAGACCTGGCATTCGTAGTACTCAATGTCTTGTCCTCATATTTAGTCCAGTTGGGGACGAGACCCCATCTCATAGTGTGTATTACTAGACTGTTGTCGTCAGATGGCCCTGGATTTCGGCGGCGGATGACAGGCGCGTTAGTCCTGGGTGCGATATTATAGCGCGGAGCAAAGTTGTCTCGCCCAAGCCATTCATTGATGTTGACGTTGTTTTGAATTTCTTCTTGCTATTCCCGAAGTTCTAAGCTCCAAGGTATGCAAGATCAAGCCCCCCACTTACGCTCAGATGAAGAGCAAAACGTCCACACATGACGGTCAAAATGAGGGAACTTAATGAGACATTGAGAGTCACCCATGACCGCGTCTGATGATTAGTCATTAGTTCCGTGGGAATAACACACCCTGTACCGAACGCCCATCACTGTGGTGAGGGCCGACGACGAAACGGCCAGAAATCTATGGATAGCGGGGCTCAAAAGCTATTGGAATCGGCAACYCAYAGAACTCTGCACGCTCATAACTTTTCACGAACTTCCACCCANGCGTCTCTCGTTCTGACCGACCTTTTTTCGCGCTATTTGGGCTTACTCTCGTCGACATGCGCGAAGTATGCAGAACACTCTGGTCGAACACGGCTTACAACAAAGGATGCAGTATCTGCGTTGGATGAACTGGGAGTAAGTGTTGAAGAACTCAGCGAATACTACAAATCCGAAGGCTACGAACTCAACCGGTACGCGGTCAAGTCGCAGCGTAGATGCGAGGACTTGAACGAGTTCAGGGGTCTGTTATGTTGTCTCAAGTACTTCCCTCTGATTCTGAAACCCTTTTTCTCATCTCTAGCCCATCTTGCTGAGGGGTTGCGGCAAGACCGTGATGATAGCATCYTACTGGAGTACCGACCGTACGAGCGAATTCTGCCAGACGCGGAAGATGCAGAAATAGAGGAGGAGGAGGCTGAAGACACACATATGGATGTTGTGGAGGCCGCAGATGCAGATGAGGACGTTCATATGGAAATTGACAATGTGCTCGGAGCTCTCAGTCCTCTCAGACGAGGCCCGCCACCGCCAGAGCCACCAGTTTCGCCTCCATTACCACTCTCTCCAATATCAAATCCAGCATCTCCTCATAGAAAACGAATGCGAACGTCCGACTGGCAGCCGCCAGATCACATACCAGACTTTCTCCCTCCTTTCCCCTCTACAATGCCCTCTGAGCCAGCTACTCCTGCGCTGTCGCCACGACTAGCATCGCAACTTATAAATCTACCATCTTCTGCTCTAGGTGATGAAAGACCAGCACCTGTGAACGACCAATCCGTATCCGCCGCCGCCGCATCAGACTTCACCGTCCAGGTTCCTTACTCCCAATCTTCTCTATCATCGGTGCCCGAATGGCATCTACCCTCAAAGGTGGACATCCGGGCTCCACCACACCCCAAGAAGACATGGCCGACTCCCAACGGAGAAAAGGCTCTTGTTGCAGCCATGCACCAGCTTCTCACCCAACCAGACCTCTTTGACCACGAGAGCGTGGCGAATCCAGCCAGACACAACGTTGCTATGGCTCTACTCGAACTCACGCAGCGCAAGTCGAGATGGGAGCCATCTGATACCCTCTACTCAAACCTTATTCCCAATTTCCCAANGCAGTCTGTGATCGGCCCTACGTTTGCGATCGCTGAGACACCAAGTGATGCAAAGTTCCCACAAGTCTTCAAACCCGTATGCTCTAGCGATACGCTTTCCTGGCTGGTGGGACAGCAAGGATCACGGATTCCTGAGCTCGCGAGAAACGTACTTCCGGTCAGTTGTCGTGCTTTTCGGAAGGAAWTTTCTTGTCGCTGACACCACTCTTAACCATACAGGCCAAGATACATTTTCGCACAACACAACTACAACATCCACCAGTGTTGTCACGCGGCAACAAGCCGCTCACCTATGGAGAGGGGGTTCCTGCATATTGGAATCGACATCCCGACGCTGCCTCTGCCATTGCTGCGGCGAAGAATGGGAAGGAAGCAAAGGAGAAGGTGGTTTTGCCAGATGCACGTCTGTACGCGACGTGGGACTACGAGAAGAAGGATTTCAGAGCGCCGTTGCATGCACATGCACACCACCACGACGCGGTGAAGGCAACGAAGACGAGGATGACCAACGGTCAGGGCACGGGCATCACCTTGTCACTGAAAGCTCCCAGTCGGCGGCAGCACAGAGCTTGAGCAGCCACTGCATCTCGGACCTCTTGTTTATATTCTCCCGGCACTGTCATACCTACTTGCATCTCTTTCTCCTTAAATACCTGGTTATTTGCTTTCGTGTTATTGTATCAGTAATTAAAACATCGATGCTTGCTTTCTTTGCAACTAATCTCTAGTAGTCGGTTGCAGCAAAGGTTTCCTGGCAAGAACTGTTCTGATTGTGCCATTCCCTATGCTTCTCTTTCCAATTCTGGGTTACCATATGTCTTCTTTCATGCTACTATAGCGTTTCAATAAACATTCTAAGACTTATGTCAGAGAGAAATGGAGACGTTGGAGTTTGTGGGGTTGGTTGAGCCTGCGTGAACGCGTCAAGACGCGTCGGCAATCGGCCCGCTGAATCTCTCCTCTGTACTATCATCTGGACGTCCTACCTTTGATCTTCAGCTAGCTTTTCGATAAACGTACAGCTTACTTAAAGGTTGCATATCTGCCTTACGGTACCTGCTGTAGGATTCGCCAGTGTTCCAGGATCCTAGAAGACGTTAAAATCCCAAGGTACGAGTTTCATACTGTGTGTGCGCAATTGGGGGCTTCAGATATCGAACATCCTTCACAATATATTCTTCCATTTCAAGACCTTCAAGCAGGAATGGGTACGCTGTATATTGTCAACCTGTGCTTGAAGGAGCAAATGTCCCATATACTGGTCTGATTTGGAAGGTCTTCGAAAGGATATTCTGAAGCCACCCGATTTGTTTTTTGAGCTGTCCTGACCAATTGTATTCAAGGATAGGTCAGACGTGTAATCCAACAATCAATGCAGTGATTCACTCGCGCCATGACACCTTCCATTACACTACCCATTCATACATCTCCAAACTCTTCCGCCCACGCCTTTTTCTCCAAACATTGCCCTGATCCTAAACCAGAAAATGAGTCTGAACTTCTCAGATCCATTCGTATTGCTCTAAGGGGATCCGAGTCCCAGCTCGATGAACCCATGCATGCACCACGCTCGTTTCTTGGAGACGATTCGGACCAGGACAGAGAACATATCTCATGGAATGACCATACTGTTATTCTTATGATTGGGGGCGTGATACGGAAGAAGTGGGATCTAGAGCGAGAGGGACAACCCATCCAGTGGGCATGCATTGGTCGGTTATTACAGGAAAAGTCTCGAATAGCCAATCGGCCAGTCCAAGACGAAGATGATATGTCTCAATCAGGTGGAAGACCGACCTTTGGACCGTTCGCAAGGGCAAAGCAAGTCCCCCCAATAACCGAAGAAGAGGTCCCTCTAGAACGCGGCGTGTTCATCTTCATGAAGAGTATGGGGAAGATATTTCTCAATAATGGGCTGGAGTTCACTTTCTCGATCCCGTTCATTGTCGGGAGAGCGTGGCCTGCATCTCCGCATGGTGTTATCATTCAGAGGTTGTTCGAGCCTAACGAGAAAGAAGACGCGGAGGCGAACGAGGAACCACTTCTACCAACTCTTTTTGGTTTCACTGGTCCCTTTAGCGAAGCTGTGGCTGTCGGTGTTACTTCTGGTATACACGGAAATCCTCCGCGCCTCGCAGACGCAGATGAAGATCCATCCAAAGTGTTAAAGTGCATACCGCCCACTGACAGACTTGTTTGGACGTCGGTCAAGTGCACATCCTCAGAATTCCAGCTTCTTGTCACAGTAGACGAAGAAAAGAATGAGTTGTCTGTCTGGCGCTATATCTACATCAAGCCCAATGATTCCCCGCGACCTCTGAAAACCGTTCCAGTACGATCCACCCCAACCAAGGCTACTCTCAGAAGAGCGTCCGCTGCATTTCCTGGGCCTATGTCACCCACGAGTCGTCTACCCCCGCCACCAGAACTCCCGCCTCTTCCACCACTTTCCGCACTACCAGGTCTCCCTCCAACACTGACAACAACCACAACGATGGAGTCCTTGATGACCGGTGCGGCGCAAAAGTCTCCGTCAAAACAATCAATTTTCCCATTCCCCGAACAGAGGGACTCTCCCACTGGGAAGGACCTCAGCAATACACTGGATCGAATGGTTTTAGGCGCGGGGAGGATGGATCCCGATATAATTTTCGGTCCCATCGAAAATGGAAGAATGCGTGCAGCATACTGGGCCGAGAAGTTGCACACCCAATCGATTGAAGCAGTGGAGTAGGTCTCACTGTAGCCCCATCTTCCCCGTCATTTTTAATCCTATTTATAYAGTGCTAAAACTCACGAGAAAATAACGGTTGCACTCTATGACCATCGATGGGATGGAAAACTCGAGCGATCTCTACTGGCCATATGCTTACCATCCACTCAGACCTTGACCTTTCTTTCTGTTTCTGTTGGGAAGGAAGACCATAAAGTCAAAGTCATCCCACACTCCCAAATGTCGGGTGTTCTCAGTGTTGCAGCTGTCCGGGGCATGAGGCCTAATATCTGGGATCTGCTCATTGCGAAAACAGGAAACACGGCTGCTCTCCTCTCTCATGGGACATTCGAGCTCGGATTACAATTTACGCATAGCAATCAGGACCACGACGATGTTGATCCTGACCCCTTAGTACGAATTGAATCGGAGAATGATTCTGATGTTCAGCTCACGTATACTTCTGGCGCAAAATACCGCACTCATGTCGATTTGGTGCCGAAAGATGACCTGACAATGCAGGCATTGCAAGTTTTGGCCTTGGCTCTGCCGTCGGAGTTGGTGTTTCAATTGCATGCAAAATTCGTGTCGGTATGGGTATCGAAGGGGCTTCGAACRTCAGACGATGTCGAGTTCACTTGCTTTTCTGAGGCGATGTCCTCCGTCTTCGAGCTTGATTCACCGCCTCCGGTTCCCGAGGAGGCTCGCCGACCTAAGTAGGGTGGGTTCGTTGGGTGTTTCTCCGTCTCATCGACGGCTAGCAGGCGACCCTGCCTTGAAGTTACTTCAAAAACCATTCGAACCCCCTTATCGGCCTCACAGGTCGGACAGACGTCACCTACTCTTGGGACCAGTCCTCTATGCGCTTCATTCATTGGCCGAGAACCTTAGACTGTCAGTGGAGAGATACCACTCGCTGTTAGTGTTGATTCCCTTGGTATGCAAGATCGCGTTAGTCATTCGACCAGAATGGGCAGACTACTGGAGACGATTTTGTCCTCATGCATCGTTAGACTGGCCCGCATCTTCATTATGCAGTGAGTTATTTCAGTTATAGTCCCGACTTATTCTGAACACTCACGTATAGATCCCCGTCATCTGGAGGATCGGATTCCTGTATGGCCACCAGACATGTCGGCTATTCTATACGGTCGAATAAGTAACCCAGAATGGAAAGTTCCTTGGCACAATACAGTTCAAATCGCCATGCGGTACAATATCACGCCCTCTTTTGCATTCGGACACTTGGAACCATTAGATTCCCTCGCCAAACTAACAGCTGTCTACAAATGTCTGTCGGACACCACCGTTCCTAGTGCACAAGAACGGGCACAAAATGTTGTCCTGCTCATGACAGAGGAGAAGATGGGCACCCAGTTCTTGAATCGTTTACCTGTGGGCGTTGCAGCACCATTGAGGGAAGCAATGCGGACGTGTCAGATGGCTCCGCCGTCGGGCTGGCCCTTAGAAGCTTATGAGGCAATTGGGAGAGACGATGTGGCGGCTTCGGCACGTCGTGGGGGAGAATCGTCTGTCAAGGATGGATACAAATCCGTCAAAGAGTTCATCGTACGTCCGTTGCATTCGAAATCCTTGAAGCAGCATTTGTCTTATACCAACTCCTTAGAATCCTCCGAAACCGCGGCAGCCATTCGCAGAAATTGTGGCTGCAGCCAAGCAGCTTGCTATTGGGGAAAAAGACATTCTCTCTGGCGTAGAGCTGGAGCTGAACGACTTTACCGATATCAGGTTTGGCCAGGACCGTCGACTAGAAGAGGCTGCGAGGTTGCTTTGTTCTTCAACTGTAACAAACCTGAAAGTGATAGAACGGCCTGACTTGAGGTAAGGCCAATTTCCAGCGTTGCACTGGAGCAGGTCGTCGCTAACGTTCTTCTGTCCAGCGAACATGACCAAGCCAAAGATCAGCAAGCCCAAGTTCTTCGTGTCGTGGAGCGAACTCTTGCTTTACCATATGGCCGAGCTATGTTCACCTATGGATCCATCCCGGCACTCACTCGGGAAGTCTATTCCATTCCCAAGCTCGAGTTTTCTGTCCGCCTCCAACCGATGAACATTACCGTTGTCCCTGAGACCGGGAAGATAATGCCAGACTCCATTCAGTGGGGAGAGTTCCACAATGGTGTCGCCGCTGCTCTCAGGATCTCATCATTCTCTGCAAAAGTGGAGAGCTCATGGGTGGCGTTCCAAAAGCCCAACGAGCTGACTCCAGAGCATGCCGGGCTGTTGTACGGCCTCGGGCTGACGGGGCATCTTCGAAGGCTGGTTTCATGGCATACATTTTCTTATCTCACCCCGAAACACGATTTGACAAGTATCGCTGTTCTCTTGGGGATGGCTGCTGCGAATGTGGGTACAGGCAATCGGCATGTCACCAAGCTTTTGTCGGTTCATATGCCTGCACTACTGCCGACTCCGGATGTCGACTTAAATGTGAGCTTGATGACACAAGCTGCTGGTATGTCTGCATTGGGACTGCTATATCTTGGGACAAAAAATAGAAGGATGGCGGAGGTCTGTTTGGGACAGATGAGTCGCAAGGATTTGATCCAACCTGATCTGAGCAATGAGTACCGAGAGGCGTACACATTCTCCTCTGCTCTGGCTTTCGGTATGATCATGCTCGGAAAGGGAACTACGATCCCTGCAGACACGGCACTGCTCGAACGACTCACTATCCTTATACATGGAGATACGGCTGCAAAATTGCGTGGAGAGCGTGCGACATTCGATATCAATCTCACGTCGCCCGCTGCCTCGATAGCGTTGGGGCTAATGTATCTCAGAACAGAGCGCCAAGATATCGCTGATTTGTTGACTATCCCTCAGACTATACTTGCGCTGAACCAAGTCCAACCGACATTTCTCTTACTTCGAACGGTTGCTCGCCAGTTGATCATGTGGAACGAGATTTCACCTACGAATGCATGGCTTTCAAAGCAAGTTCCTGATCCTGTCATGGCCGCTGTCGATGCGAAGTTCAAGCATGGGACGGTACCAGACGATGCCCTGGAGCTGGCCTATTATAACATCATTGCTGGATGTTGTTTTTCGGTGGGATTGAAATTTGCTGGGACAGCAAGGCAGGAAGCATACAAGATGGTGATCCGGTATTATGACCTCTTTACGAGATTAATCTACAATCACGGTATGTCTTTTCTACCATATTTTATCTGGTCAAAGTGCTTAACTTTACTTAGGTGCGAATTTTGATTCAAGAATTAAACGTTCAGCTATACGTGATGGGTTGAACTTAATCTCTATTGCATTAAGCATGGTAATGGCTGGCACAGGAGAGATCACTTGTTTCCGCCGTTTACGTTACGCGTACGGGTCATACCAACAAACAATGTACCATCCCGCATTCAAGTACGGCATCCATGTCGCCACCCACATGTCGCTTGGCTTGCTCTTCCTGGGTGGAGGGAGATTTACATTGGGAACGTCAGATGCAGCTATCGCGTGTATGGTCACTGCATTCTTCCCACGCTTCCATCCCATTTCTGCGGATAACAAGAGCTACTTGCAGGCGTTGCGCCATGTGTGGGTTCTCGCTGTTGAGCCGCGGTGTCTTATTGCCAGGGATGTGGAAACAAAGGAGGTAGTTTATCTTCCGTTGAAGATCGCGATTCGAGATGAGGGTATCACTCAGCTTGTTTCTCCTACGCTAATCCCCGACATCGACCGCATCCAGTCGATCCGAGTAGATAGTCCACGGTACTGGCCATTCCACCTCGACGTCGACCATAACTCCCTTGATGGACACCGAAACAACCTCCTGCACAGTCAGACCCTGTACGTCAAGCGGAAATCTGCGTTCTTGAGCTACACCGAGGATCCCAGAGGAAGCAGGAGCCTATTTGTTCGGTCGGGAAGTTCAGCTGGTGAAGCAGCGACCTTGGATTTCCCGCAGTTGCGGGATCATAGGAGCATAAGGCTGCATCCTGCAGGAGATCTCAGCGAATTCATCACATCGTTCTCGAATGACTGTTTATTCCTCTCGTTCGCGGATCACCTTGCGCGTCCGGACCCAGAATCCAACGACGACGATGAAGAAGGGGAGTTGTTCCAACTATACGCCCACGCAGCATTGTTCGATTCTATCTTGGGCGGAAAACCTCAGAGTCTTGGTGTCCATTTGACATTATGGCGCTATCGCTTTATGCGTCCGAAATCGACCAAGTATTTTGGGTTGTATCTACAAGACCTTCGATTCCTCGCAGATTTCTATGGCAAGATTTATGAGAGACGGTTCAGTGGACGATCAGAGAACAATTTCAGGATAGGGCTCATCCGAGATCGTACGGTGGAGGGGGTACTATGGGATTTGGACGTGCGGTTGGACGAGATCAGAGGGTCGGAAGCCTTCTTGAAGGTGCTGGGGACGTATGCGAGAGGTGAGACTGTTGCCCTCCCAGAGGAGGACCAGGAGGAGAAAGAAAAAGTTTCAAGAGAGCTGGCGTGGTATCTTTTGAGAAACAGTGTGCCTGTCTCGACGTTGCTTGTCATACTCAAAGGTCTCGCCAACGATGCATTCAAGCAATGTTACGGTCTAGCAGAGCCAGCGGGGACAATGAACGCCTTTGCGCTCAACCGTGGTGTAAAAGAAGTGTTGCACACTGCCGGGACAAAGATGACAACGAGCCTAGGGTCCGGATGGAGTACGAGGAGTTTGGAGGAGGTTCTGAGGACTTGGAAAGCCGGGGACTAGTACCAAGAAAAGGCTTTGTAGGCTTGTTGTACATTCGTTCTTCACTAAATTTTTATTGATGTAAACTTGCAATTAATTCTTCCCCAAGCCGTGCAAATGAATTGGAAGAAGCGCTGCGGCGTATTTCTCTGCCTCAACTATCGAGTTGCGCAGATGCAGATCACCCGAGGATTGCAACACGTTCCCCGATGTCCGATCTTCCCACCTCATATGGTGCCTGCATTCCAGGAACCAATGGTATCAGGACCCCGGATAATCCCTATAGAGGCGATATCTAATTCCGGACAAAAATTTTGAGAATTTTCGCGAAGCCGAGGTCCAAAAACGGACAAAACAGGTCCTTTGGAGCCTGAGGCGAGATTTTATGTCCGGACACAGACTCTGTGGACATGCTTAGGCTGGATCCGGAGACCGGACATGAATGTCTGTATAGTGTAGTAGTYACCTGGATAATTTYGATTTGTGCGCTTGAGCGTTCAATCCGGGCTTGTGTTACTTATTTTTCGCGTTACATTTTATTGCGCTCACTGTGACTCGAAGGACACCGTCACTTTCAATGCGGTCACCCAACGCATGGTCCTTCTCCATCACAAGGAATATGCTTTAATTCCCTCGCCGCGCTTCCTACAATTACTTTCGACAACACCCGAAACCACACCTTTTGGCCTTTGTATCAGCTCACAAGATTCCGAAAGGTTTGCAGCAATCTCTGCACTGAACGTGCAAATTGGAAAAGATCCCAGTGTGGCGCAGGGGTAATTCCTACTTATTCATTATTTCAGTACATTAGACTATTTTCTATCTATCTCAGTATTGTATTAAGTCTAAACGGCGTTGGTAGACCAAAATCCAGCGCGAAAATGTGTTTTTGAGGTACTTATAGGCTAGATCCGTAGGTCCGGACAAAATTTTTGGAATGGTGAGAGCCGAGGTGAAAATCCGGACACGAACACGAAATTTTTCGTATTTTCGTACGGACAAGAACCCCCAAAATGGGGACTTTTGGGATCTCGCCTCTATAGGGATTATCCGGGGTCCTATGGTATCCTATAGTATGGTATCATCGATGGAATTTCAAAATTTCCTCAGCGAATGGAAAGCTATAGGAAGAGTCATCCAGATTCAAAGAGATATTTACATGGANTTGAAATAATTATAGGGGCTCAACCATATATGTAGCTTAGGCCGCCTCTCGAAGCTCAGTTCATTCAATGCGATAATAAAAAGTGATTGCCCTAACTCCAACCGGAGCGAACCAGATGTGGCGCACACTCACGGGTTCTGTGACAACCGCGACTTCTCATGTCACAACCACTTCATGTTAATTTTGCATTTCTCCGTCATCTCACTTCGACGAGGCTGGCGAACTGGCGTGCCCCTGGATCCTAAGAAATGTGGTATGGCCCACGACAGACTCTGCCAAGATTATCTTCCGACCTAGGAAGATAAGAAGACTGAATACAGTTGCTGAAAATATCAATTCTTCATGCTCTGCTAGATTCAACTGGCGACTGAGAGCGTCGTCGCGAACTGTATCTAAAATTCCCTCTACGTTGAATGTGAAAAAGACCTCTCAACCAACTATCCCATTGCAACTTGGTGACCCTTATTACGATGCTGTCACTGCGTATACGAAACGGTATGTAAGTTCCTTATCACCAAACAACCCGCGATAATTCCTCGACGATAATCCACATTCAAACCACTGACATAAACTGTTTCCTTACAGATTTATGCCTCTAATAGACGCAGAGCAAGAAGAAGAAGAATCTACGTTTACAGAACGACTCGCATCGTGGTCAATACCACGTCTGAAGGAAGAAGGTTACTGTTTAACAGGACTGAGTGCATATTGGTTAGAGAGGAAGACCAGTGACGATAGACCTGTCGCCAGTTTCTCGCTGGGTGCTGGTATCGTTCTTCCAGAGAACAGACTAACGTACGTACCCAAATGTCTGTTTCCTTGATTACACTTGCTTCCTTACACACACACCCTAGCAACGGCACAGAAATCCGACTCTCTCGTTTTGATCCACTGAGTGCAGTCGACAATACGTATCATGGCAGCGTTGTTTCTAACACTACCCACCGAATTGACGTTGCATTTCAGGATGCGCACGAAGGGATCGAAGAGGGTGAATGGCGTATGGACTTGGGATATTCTGCCATCTCTTTCGCTCGCATGCGAGAAGCTGTTCGTTGTCTGCATTCCGACCCCGACGNCCAGATGGAGGCAGGTGACGAAATCGTGCTCAAAGGTACGGGGCTCAGAGACGTTCTTCTGGAGGCTTTTGGAGACGTAGAACGGACGAAGGGCAATGCAGGGATGTTTGCGAATGACCAGTTTATCCAGAGTTGGGCTAAGAGATATTCCAAACCGACCCCTGTCGTCGTCGAAGGCGATCCTATTCTTACTGGACTGAACCAGACTCAAATTAGAGCAATGGCTATGATGATTGGGGATAGAATCAGTCTGATTCAGGGTGTACGTTCGAACCTCTCCAATTCTTCTCTTCAAACCCAAGTTCATGTTTCTACAGCCTCCAGGAACAGGAAAGACCAAGACCATCATCGAAACTATTAAGCTCTTGAAAACCCATTTCCGTACACCCCTGCCTCTCCTCGTTTGTACATATACCAATGTCGCGGTCGACAATCTGGTGGAAGGATTTGCTGAGGCTGGATTGAAACCCCTTCGAGTAGCATTCGGGGGCAAAGTACGCGCTTCTCTTCTCGCACATACTTGGGAACATCAACTAGCTTCTCACCCTTCCTACCCGGCCAAAGAAAAACTCGAAAAAGAACGCGAGTCTCTCGTCGATAGGCTTATCAATTGTAAGGACCGAGATAAGGTCAAGCTCGAAAGGCAGATTGAGGCAGTGAAAGGGAAGATATTCAGGATGCGAATGAAGATGCAGAAGGACATCATTAACTGGGCGGATGTGGTTTGTACGACGTGTATCACCAGTGCATCGATAGCTCTCAGACCACAAGATTTTCCTATCGTATTTCTCGACGAGGCGTCAATGTCAACTGAACCTGCATCCTTAGTTCCGTTGATGAAAGGGGTAAGCGAAACCATCAACACTATTTCCCACTTGAAAGTTAATTATAATACTGTAGTGTCAACACGTATCGCTCATTGGCGACCACAAGCAACTCCCTCCTGTCATAAGCTCCCTCGAAGCCAAATCCTCCGGTTTCGCCATCTCTCTCTTCGAACGTCTTATTTCATCGCCTTCCTCTCAGCCTATTCCCAGCATCATGCTCGACATCCAATATCGCATGCATCCCTCCTTATCCCACTTTCCTTCTCTCGAATTCTATAATCAGACTCTCCTCGATGGTACTATCGACCTCTCGGACGGAACGATCCCGGCGCGTTTGCGACCTCCAACATCACAGCACTTGAAGCACACTAATGGTGCCTCGGTCATCTTCCTCGACCATGATGGAAATGAGAGTATTAAAGACCTCTCTCGGGTGAACCACAATGAAGCTCATATCGTCGCGTCCGTCATCGAGGACCTTTTGTTACACAACCCCGAGCTGCGTGGGTCGGAGATTGGTGTTATTGCCCCTTACGCGGCGCAGATATCCTTATTATCGCGAACGTTTGCGAAACAGGGGGAAAGGTTCCGCAAAGTGTTGGGCGATAAGAGGGCTTTGGAGATGAATAATGTGGAAGTCAAAACTGTAGATGGGTTTGAGGGGAGAGAGAAAGAGATTATTATATTCTCAACCGTTCGCAATAACTCTTTAGGTCTCATTGGGTTTTTGGCAGACAAACGACGTATGAATGTCGGGCTGACGCGAGCCAAACGTGGGTTATTCATCGTTGGGAGCTTGAGCACGTTGGGATCCGCGAAGAAGAGGAGGGATCATGAGGTGGAGACCATAGATGGAATCGAGACATGGAAGAGGTATGTGGAGTATCTACGACGCGAGGGGTTGGTGGCGAGGTTGGACTTGAAAAGTGGAGGCTTGGAGAGGGCCTTGTATGGGAATATGAAGCAGCTGGGATTGAGAGGGGAGACAAGGAGAACTGTATGGCATTAGCCGTGGCTATTTTCGCGTTCGACGGGGCTTATTGTTATTATCTTTATATTGCTTACATCTACATTCTTACCGCTTGCTTTACCCACTTATCATAACGAGAATATGCTTCGCCTACCTATGTTTGCTACACACTCGTTTATATATACCATAACTCACACAGAAGATGTTATCTACAAACTCTCATGGCAACGGGCAGATCATGGCAACGCCGCCGCCTCGCGGAAATACGATACGATTTTTACGGGCTTCAACCCTTATCTTCCTTACTCTTCCGTCCCTGGCCTGGGGATCTTCTGACCATTGAAGGAAGTTACGTCTCGGTTTCTTTCGCCAACGGTCTGACAGCTAGAGACAGACATCGGCTGGCGAGATCCTCGGGCATTCAATGTTCACTGTTGGCGCCCATAATTCAGCATGTCTTACTGGGTGGTGTTTTTACTAAGAGGCGTGTTCGGTGGTTTGTCCTGACCGATTGCTGACCGACATGGCCAATATTAACGCGTTAGGCAGGTTCCATGCAGAGATAGATAGTGCGTCTGGTATCATTCACGTCCCTAAAGTCTATCAGATACATTTAACTCCAAGCAAGCTTGAGATCCAGACAGAAGTGCCTGGCCGCTCATGGGAGGAGAATTTGTAGGTATGGAGGAGGATCCGTGTGGATATTACTCGGCTACCTTCCACTACGTCTCTCGAGTTCTACGTAGTAGACTACGACGGGGTCTCTTCTCTTCCCTGTACAACAGCAACCAACAGGAAAAAAGAAAATTCCAAATACTTCTGCACTAATTACATGTCAAGTATTGTGTGAATACAAGGAGAAGAAGAGATGGGAAAAGATGATCATTCAACTAACCTAACCTTGAATAGTTTCTACGCGTGACGTCGACGTGTAGACAACCATTCCATCGGCGTCTTTGCCATCTCCAGGGGAGACTTTGGGGCGGATCGCAGGGAGAGGGGAGGCGGAACTATGAGTCACAATCATATGTTCTTGTGCATACTCCACGCATACTCGAGAGAGGAGTTGCCTAAAGCGGAAGTCATAGCACCCGTACTTAGCTTGAAACGCCCACGACATAGGGCGACAAAGAGTTTGGTAATAAGTAGGTAAGTGCAGGGTGGCGTGTAGACGGTAATGAATAAGAATAGGGTAGATACGGAGGCCGAATGGATAGGCTATTCAAGAATGTATTATGGGGGCATTCCGAATAGTATGATGCCACCCGCGCACCTTGTCTTTTCATCCTTGTGTTCTTTGCCTTCTAATGCACGAGTATGACTTTTTTTATTCGTTTTTTATACTTTTGAAAGACCAAAGATCAGCGCGAACGCGAACGGAGAGATTCCGATTGGGGAAATTTGTGCTGAGTACGATCGATGACAGCCGCGGTTTCGCATGCCGTTGCCTTTTCTTTTTTCATACTCACATAAAGGCCAGGTGGCAGTGTATGAATTGCATTTCGAACATGCTTTTTGAAGATTACACATAACGTATATATAGCGCCCTAATTCGAACCACTCTTTCTTGCTTTCCCTCCCCCATCACAAATGGCCGTCGACCTCCCCTTCACTGTAACGGCTCCCTTTCTCCCCCTTTGTCGCGTACTAATTACTGTTTCTTATACTACAGTACCAGCATTCTATGGTCATATCTTCGAATCCCCCTAACCAAAGGACGTGTTTTCGAATGGGAGACTGGATGTATGTATCCCCCTTTTTTCCRTTYTTCCCTTGTCATTYTCTTTCCATCCCAAGACGGCCGATCGAGTTTGGGAGCGTGGCGGGCCCGCGTTCACACCCGATCATTTCTGTTTAGCCGCCAGTCGCGTGCCTTTCCTTTTTTCCCTTGAACCATCGTCATAGACCGTGTGGACAAACGCTGATCTTTTTCACCTTGCTTTTTCTGCAGATGTTCATTTCCGAACTGTGCCGCACATAACTTTGGGTAAGTTTTCTCTACCACCCCAACGAATGCCCGGACTTACGAGAAATGATGTTAGACGGAATACCGCATGTATAGGATGTGGGAATCCTAGAGCAATTCATCAGCAACACCATATATTGCTCAACCACCAACCCTATCAGCAGCGAGAACAGCCTCAGTTCCAGCCTTCACCAAGGTTCCAACCGCCTCCACCACCACAACCGCAGCCTCTTCCTYCCAGCTCTAATGGGCCGTCCAAGCACCCGCTTCTTACGCCCTCCGGAACGAACTTTGCCATGGGCGGTCGTGTGCAGAATATCTCTTCTGACCCCTTGGCACCGTGCATCATGTGGTGGCCAGACAACGAGCCATTCCCAGAACAGGGGCAAATTCGACCTAGGGATAGTGTCGGCATCGTGGTAAGTTTCCTTATTTCATGCCGTTAACTGTTCTCTTCTCGGTTCTGTAACCTGCTGCTAACGCCCTTCAAGCAGCCGCCGATATTAAACACAGGAAACCGTGGTCCTATATCTCATGTACGTCCCTTTCTCTTCATTTAATTCTCTTCATTGCTCAAATTTCCTTGAATAGCAACCGGGTGACTGGATCTGTCAAAAGTGCAACTACCTCAACTGGAGACGTCGCAAAGTCTGCCAAACTTGCTTGCCATGTCCGTCTCTCTCTTGTCCGTGTTCAGTATACATTCTAACATATTTGCGTATACAGACGCAGAGGGGAATGGAGATTCTATATCAGCTGCGGTCCAAAGCGAACGCATCGCTCTGCTGACGAATATTCTAGCCCAGACCTCTATCTCTTCGCAACCTACATCCCGCCTCGGCTCTCCTTTCCAGGTCATTCCCCAACTCAACCACTTCTCTCCAGTGGTCAGTCGACCGTCTGTTGAAGAACGTTCGCCGTCTTCTGTTGCGTCCTCTGAATATCCATCTCCTATTGGATACTCTCCTCTTGGGGGCCGTTTGCCAGAGCTAGTACGCTCAGAGTATTCTCCCCGCAATCTCAACATGCACACTCGTCTCCCGCACCCGTCTCTTGACTATTCCCCCATCTCCCCTCTGTCCTCGTTACCTCCGCAACCCCATCACCTTCGCCATTCATCTCTTTTGCGCTCACAGTCAATGACTCCGCCTCAAGCTCACAGAGCTTTGAACAGGGTGCAGAGTAATGTCGACCTCGGAGGAAGAACGGGAGTCGTCTATCAGACTCCCAACAATACCTTGTATTCCACTCCCAACGCTCAGCCTGCGTTCCACCGCCCGCAACTCCTCGCACCTATCCCGGCACGTTCCGTTTCGCTCAATGTAAACACTCAGATGGCAACGGCAACTCCCCTCTTGCCCTCTTTCCTACTGGACTCTCCCACCTCCACATCTTCGCTCTCGTCCTTCGGGGACTTTGACGACGACAGCAGGGGAAGGAATATCTGGAAATTCGACGCCCCGGGTGCCGCAGCACAGGCTTGGAGAGACTCCTCGGTGGACGGATTTCGCTTCTAAATTATAACATCGCGCTTTCTTGGGACATTCTCTCGCATATTTAAAAACTTTACGTGCGCTCTAATCTTGTAGCAACTCATCTGTTCCGTGTAGCCCCTCTTTCCTTCCCACCTCCGTCGTCACGTATACTTATCCCTTTCGTGCGCTTTTTCCTTCCCATTTTTACTGGATCCGGAACCTTCCTATATATATATGATGGATATCTATCTCATACAGAACTCTCTCAAAAAAGTATTTACTTTGCTATTTCGTCCTTTGCTTTGTGGTATGCAATATATTATGACATGTCTTGCTCTTTTGTTGGAATGCAGTATTTGTGTTGGATTAGGGACTCGAGCTATTGCTACATCTAGTAACCCCTTCCGCTTGAAATTTGCTTCATGGTACTGGAGTTGAACGTTAAGCATTACACGCCACCCGACGCCGACGATCACTTTTGATGGCGGCCCTCCCGTCACCTCACTGTCATGTTGTTACTTTCGACCTCCCGGCGAATTCTGCAATGCTTATTTATTAAAATAAATCCATACCAGAATGGGGACAAAACATTACTCAGCGCGTGAAGACGATCGAGTGGCCGCTAGCTTTAGTCAGCAGAAAGCACTTTGAATCGAGACCACCACGAAGCTTCGCAATGGGCGCTGCAGAGAAAGATACTGAGAAGAAGCCAAGGAAGAAACCAGGAAGAGTGTATGTTTCGTTTTTTACGATCTGGTTACACTGTTTGGTTCACACAATGTGTATCATAGCCCAACATCTTGTGCAGAGTGTAGACGATTGAAACTTCGCTGTGATCGCAACGTTTGTGCCAACATTTTGTCGTGGTAATGTTGGGATCTAAGGTGTTTGTATAGATCCCTTGCGAGAAGTGTGTGTCTAGAGGGTGTGGTTCCATATGTCCAGATGGTGTGTCAATATTACCTTTCTTGACGTTCAGAAAGTCTGAGACCATTCTTAGGATCATTGACCGCTGGAAAGGGAAATCGGTATCGTCGTCTCTGCATATCATATCGCTAGGACTCTTCTGAAGACGGATCAGTCTAGTGCTAGCGAATACGGAACAACTTCACGATCGAATAGAGAGCCTCTGCGCTCGAATCCGTGAGCTAGAATCTGCTCTCCGAACATTACAAGAGACTGTCTCGACAGAGCCACATCCTTTGTTGAAGGAAGATCTCTTGCAACTGAAGACACCTTTGAATGCTGGGTCTGCTTCTGGGAGCGGCATTTCTACTAACTGGCCAAGAGAGGCTGGACTCCGGGTAGGGCAGACAAAGGAAGACGAGAACTTTATTGACGCCTTCGGTGAGCACACTCAATGTAATATAAGTCTCTTATCGTGCTAACTGTTTTGAAGGAACGCTCACAATAGGAAGCAACGGTGAAACCAAGTTCCTTGGGAAGACTGCTCGGTCTGACTATCTCATCCGTGTAAGTCGTCCACCTTACGGATCCTCACCTTCTATATCGACCCCTTCCTCCAGGCTTTATGCAAACCTTCGTTTGACTGTGTTAACCTTCCGCGGATATCACCACAAATTCTCAATTCTTGCTGTGACAATGATCGAATATCTCCTGGGGAGAACGACGTCGGGAGAGAAGTCTTCGCCATGCTACCCCCTCTCTCAGAAGCCATTCATCTTTGCGAAGTATATCTGGAAAATGGAAAGACATTGTGAATACCTCTTCTAGCTCTACGGTCCCGTTCTTCGACTAATAACTGGCGTATAGATACACCCCTGTTCCTCGTCATGAACTCATTGACGAAATTGTCTCCTCAGTCTACCGCACCGAGTCCTTTTCTTCTTTTTCTTCCTATCACACCCTGTCACTGCTCTTCATCGTTTTTGCCCTCGGAACTCTATTCGACGAGAGAAAGCCTTCTTGCTGCGTTGAAGCACAAGAGTATTACTACCTATCGAGGGCATCGTGGGGATTGTGCCCGACCAACTATGATATGAGTCTGAACGGTGTTGATGCGTTGTTGCATATGGCAGTTTACAAGGAATACAGTGATTGCGAAGGGATGAGCAACAACACTACGTGGATGTTAATTGGCGCGGCTGTGAAATATGCTTACAGCGTATGTTACTTTTTCCCTATCTAATCTCGACCTCACTCCATACCGGTTCACAGATTGGATTGCGTYAGTTCCTTGTATTTTRYTTCTTATTTTCACCGGGGATTCTGAAGTATTGTGCAGATTTGAACAGTTCTAGGTGGAAACTCCCTGAAGAAATAACACAACGACGTAATCGTGTTTTCTGGAGCCTTTACACCCTTGAAACGAATATGGTATTGTTATTCTGAGTATCTTGGTTCAATTTTATCTCATTGATTTGGCACAGAGCTTTCATCTTGGCCGACCTCCAAGTATCTCAGCCATTTTCATAGATTGTCCTCTTCCTTCTGACCCAGAAGATCATGTTAACACNGGGGGCATACGGGAGACAAGCTGTAAACGACTTTNCCCCGNCCCCTCCTTTCACTGAACCTCACGTATTGATTTCAGACCATACGTGGACGTATCAATACACTTCCCTCATGCAGGGAATCCTTCCTGCCACCTTCGGATCCAAGTCACCTTCGTATTCTGCTGTTCTAGACTTGGATCGACGTATACGAGATTTTCCTGTGCCGCCGAACCTCAAGTTCATTTGCGAAGGCTATCCAGAGCGGATGGTAATCCGATAGATACACCAGGTACATTGTATTTGCAGAGGTGGTTTGTGATTAGCACGAAAGAATTAAGTGAGGGCACTTTTTTCTCTCTATCTTTCTATTTACATAGACTAATNCTYGGTATAGCGCTACTGAGTCTTCACCGAGCATACTTCGCCCAGGCCCTCCACGATCAACCAAATGATTTGGCGTTCCATCGATTTTTCCCTTCGGTAATGGCGACGTATAGAAGTGCATGGCGTTTGCTGAAGCTCTTGTCTACGTTGTGGACGAAGATGCCTAGCTCAGTGGCGAGACTTGGTGTAGCATGGAGTCATGGATTAAGCGCTTCGGTGACTATGCCCGCTTTCTCTACAAATTACTGGCAGCCTCTGATTGTTGATGTATAGATTGTTATGTGTATTCTCGTCACCCGGGCACCGACGTCTAAGATGACCAAATCGTGCCTCGAAGAGCTAGACAAGGTTGCAGAGTTGTTCCAGGAAGCGGCATCGACATCCCGGTCTGCAGAAAATATGCTCGATTCGATATACAATCTGAGGAGAAAGGCGCATGATGCCGTTGGAAATAAGCAGACGACGGAGAACGAGACTTTGTTATCTCCTGCAGAGCTTGATCGTCTGGGAGGCGGTACACATCTGATTTGTTCAGAAACCGGCCAGCATTCGTCGCCATCCTCTACTACTCCTTCTTCATCTTCCCACTCACCTGAGACGCCATATCGCACACCACCAATGTGCCAACAACAGCAACAGTCGCTTACCCCGCTGACAATCCACCAGACTATCGCGGAGGATATGAGGAATCTAGACCAAGGGTTCAATCTCGATTACAATATCTTTGACTTCCCCCCGGCGGGGCAACAGACAGATGTGCAGATGCTTGACATGGAGAATTTCCTGACGTCGTTGAATCCGGGGGTAGCAGCTGGAGTGTCGATGTATCCAGAAACACCTCTTCCTCCTCCACCACCACCGCAACATGGATTCAATGCGCCTCCCGTAGTGTTGGATGCGACATGGCAGAGTTTTGTGGAACAGTTGGGCTTCTGAGTATTGTTTACTGTGGTATAGACTCTTTGTAAATATCATTAATATAAGTATTCATTCACTTCCTGCACCAAGTTTATCAAGATTTCTCTCTACCGCCATAATTGCAGATCGCAAACAATCATTTTTGGTAATGCATTCACCCGCCAGTTACTCCTCCTATAGTTTCCCATAGTCAGACCAAACGATCCGAAATAAGACAGCCGTTATTTCTTAATGCATTCCTCCTAGCTTTTCTGTTCGTCACAGGGTTCACAGTATCAACAAAGAGCCACCTTTCATACTACCAAACTCAATAATAAGGAGGGGTTTCTGCTGACGCAGTCAGCCCGTTTATGATTTCTTTTCATTTTTTGTATCCGAACAAAACAAGAATGTACAAACAAAAGCTTCTGWKMACATTCTTTCKCWYCTAACTGGCGTTGCAGATCCTCTCCGAGACGTTCCATATCTGTAATGCGCTGAGAAGGAACCCAAATCTATAGTCAGACATAACACTACATATTTCTACGCGACTCACGCATTGTGCTTCACTGAGAGTCTGGCGGTCTTTCTGAAGCTCGACTAAGAGTTGATCTCGTTCGTTAGTCAGGCGTTCCAGGGCAGACGTCTTTGCGTAGCGTAAGATTAGAGCAGTAATCATATGTTACGGGATTCACCTGCTCGTCGGAGAGACTCCTAAGATGTACACAATCGGGGCACTCCGTGCTCTATAGAAACGAACAAGCAAAAGTGGCAGATTCTAATAGGGGCATACTTAAACTTACTTCTGTTTCTGAATCCTTCTCGTTCATCAGCTGTTTAAGACTTTCTATCAATGTTTGATTGTCCTTTTGCATCTTCTGAAGAGCCTCTTCTAAGACACGAATTCTCTCTTCGGACTCGTCATTGTGGCTGGCCTGGAGTTCAGTAAATAAACAAAGCCACTTGGGTGCAGCAGTTGAGGAGCAATTCTACCGCCGTAAGCTCGGATATTTTCTTATGTGCTATATCAAGAGAAACGAGCAAGATGCTAATGGCATCTGGACCAGGAATGGTAGTAGAAGGGCGCATTAGTGATGATGGTGCAGACGACTCCGGCGTGCTCTACCGATTTGGTGGCTGTGTAGAAAGATCCTGCTGGACCCGCGCGCCACAGTTGCACAGCCTCAACTTGATTCCTTCAGAGTCCTCCTTCACCATCCACTCGTTGAACCAAAGGTTACGAGATAGAGAAATCTGGTGCTCGAAAAATGGCATTCTTGAACCATTCAGTCGCTTAGCAACCCCACTATGAGTTTCAATTTTATTACTACTTTAGTCGGAATGTGCGTTCTTCGAATCTTTCCTGAGCGTGTTCAAGATTGTTACTACTTACTTCAGAAAATTCTTCTTGTTTAAAGATTCGATCGCGTGATTCTCCGTCCAAAAGGAAGGAATAGCCGCAGTTTTACTATAGTAATGTGTTCCCGAACGGAACAGCTTTTGTTTTGTTCTCTGCTTCTTTGATAGGATCCATGGCTTATACCTCTCGGACTTTCCTAATTGAAACTGAAGTCGATGTTCTTCTCTGTGATTCCGCATTCGTCACAACGCC
>LBLO01000322.1:0-31369 GCA_004354395.1 Chondrostereum purpureum | reverse complement strand
AGAGCTTAGACAGAACATGAGGATATTAACGTCAACGCTGAATCAAGCTTTCGGCAACAATTTGACTATTCCTGCCCCCTCGATAGAGTCATCCAACGGGCCAAAGAACCGCTTGCTTTTCAAGCTCCACTCGTAATTCGCAGTAACCCAATTTGCCAGTCCATATACATAATGCTTGAGCTGTTCCCGAATCTCGACTGAGGGACAAGCTGGGAGGTATGTCATGGCGTTCAAGAAATCTTGCTCGTGTTGGGAGTACCAACAACTAAGCTCGTCCATAGCCTCCTGCACATTCAACCCCTTCTGATTCATGACGACAATAACAGAGTTGTGGATATCGCCTCGAGCCTGCTCCACATGAAAGGAGAGAATATCCTGATCCGGAAGCATGGGTGAGTAAACACATACTAGACGCGTAGATGTCATTGAACCGCCTACTGACATTTGCAACAGCAATTGGTCACTGGCATTCCCTGCGAGTCACGCGTGAAATGTCACGTGGTACCATTGGCTGAGAAAAGTGTCGCGGGTTGAGCAAGGATGAACTGTGGATGTTTTCCAGATGAGAAAGCAAGGATTAAAATTTTAATTGAGCTTTTATAGTCATGTATCTCTACATACATCAAAAAAATATGATATTGCATCTGAAAAATTGGCACACAACGAAATGCCATGCATCAGCCTCATATGTGGCAAACATAGGTCCACCACTGTTACAAAATATCTCTGCCATACCACTATACAACATGTTAAACACACTTATTGATAGACTAAAAATGTCTATTTCCAACGCTTAGCACTTTACAATACACCCTTGTAAGCAATTTTGGTATACAATGTCCTAGATAATATTCCCAATTGCCCCACCTTTCGCGGCTGAACAGGCTTAAATTCGTAAATACTTTGGCTCATAAATTCAGAGATATTCTTGGTCATGTAATGGCCACCTCTTTCCTGGAAATTCTCGCGGGATTCATAGGATAACATTCAGATCTCGGCCCAAAGTGAAGCTAGATAAAAAAGCTTTGACGATTACATGAAGAATAGCATTTCAAACATTTCGCTCCGTATAGGTTCAAGCTCAATTTCCGTTGCTCACCCTGTACATGGGGCATCCGTTATGATGAGGCGTTTGCGCGCATGGGAAGAAATGCGTCGGAGTCTAAATCTCGCACGGAGTGCCAGTGACCATTTCCTAGCTCACATGTGCAATCACAGCTGTTAACGTGAAGTGACGTTGGATTACTTCAGGCAGTAAGTAGTCGTAAATCCCTGGGTATAAAGTCCGCGAGAAATAATACAGCAAGAAAGGGGAACAGACCTGGTTGTACTTATTTGAGAAAGTAAGTAAGCGAGTGACTGGGAAGTTTATATCCAAGAGGAAACTGATTTCTCTCTGAACCGCTCGATTCTCTCTCCCCTTGAGCCGATCGTAAATGAGTGGATGGAAGCAAACCGCCGATACCCCCGTCCCTGCCGCTTCTCATCTCAATCTCGGCCATCAGACTTCGGTCCGGCATCCTTTCATGAATCACCCCGGGTCCGATGGATCGTTCACTGCACCTTCATTCCTTCCTATGAACAATCTTCAGAAGCTCACCCGCTCTCACAATGCTATCGCGAACAAAAAGCGTGCCAAGAAAAATCAGATCCCAGAGATCCTTTTCGATGATGATGCCAGAAGGTCAGCTCGCGACCTTGTTGTAAAAAAACCGCTTCATTAAACCCTCACTCTCATTTCCTTAGAGAGTTTTTGACTGGCTTCCACAAACGAAAAGTTGCCAAGGCAGATGCTGCTAGGAAGAAGGCTCAGGACAGAGAGAAACAGGAAAGGCAAGAAGCAAGACGAGAGGTTCGTGGTTGTCGACTCTGAGTAAAATTCAGAGTTTTGGATACTGAAATGATTCCTCAGCAACGACGTATGCTGAGAGAACGTGCTATCCAAAATGCTGCAGAGGTTGAAAAAGCATACGGGGCTATCGACCCATTTGGTGCGTCTTTACATCACATGCATTCATATATTTGTTGAGCCTTGATTATGTCCAAAGAAGACGATGAAGACGATGAAGATGAATGGTCAGGCATACCTTCTTCTGCGAAGGGAAAACAAAAAGAGAAAGAAGAAGAGTACGAAGACGACGAAGTACTTGCAACAGTGGCGGTAGTGGAAGATTTCGATCCAGACTCAATTTTACACCCTACTGGCATCCAGAAATCCCAAACGGGACCTCCAAAACAAGAACGACCCCCTCCATCAACGAAGGTCTCTTCACAGAAGAAAACCTCAAAATCAAAATCAAAACCTTCGAAGGTCAAATACGAAACAAAAAGTGCCAGGCAAACTGCACGCACCAAGCAGCACGCACGCANGGCAGAAAAGGCGGAACTCGCAGGCGGGAAGGCTAGCAGAAAGAGAGGAGCAAAAGGATCCACGAAGAGACGGTAGAACCGCGTCAAAGGCATTACAGTGTGTAGGGTGTGCACCATGGACACCGCGCTCGGTGGGTGAATTGTATTAATTGCACGGTCCATCATCTCACCTACGTGGGTAAGATATTTCCCTTTGCACGATTCACAATCGCAAAGATCCGTGAATTCATATCATTGAAGGGCTTTTATCGCAGGGCGCTTCGTCAGGTGTTGGGTTCCGGCCGATGTTTCTTCCCTCTCCAGTGAATCCTATGTACATTAATCATTTCGCTTCTGTTCCTTCTTCAGAAAGGCCGGTCTTTGTATAGAGCTCCAGTTTCTGGAATCTTAACTTGGGCAGGGACTGCCAATGGGAAGCCACACTCCCACAAAGTGCCACTATCCGACGGCAGGAATCTACCAAGTGTCCTATCTTCTATACTGTTTGATTAATAAGGGGGGAGAGATGTTCCACCGCTGGCTCAGGCTCCATTTAGAAAGCTCTATGTAATTTGCTAGGTCACCCAAATCGATGCTTCTTTGAATTTTGTCGGCGGCGGATCTAGTTGGCCCTCCTCGAATTTCTTTGGGCTCTCAGGAACCAGTTCGGAAGTGTAGATCTTTAAGTTGAGGAATAAATAGGGTCGGACACATATTCACCCACATCCATCAAATAAGAAGACATTCGTACAGTACGAATCGAAGGAGCGGTGGACCGTGGACGCCTCTTTGGATTTCCTTACTTGGGGANCCACGTTGTCACCCGCCTCCGTAGCACCAGTCGCGACTCACACGTCTGTTGTCCTTACATTGCCACCACCAAATGAACTCATTATACACGTCTGGCGTACGCCAAACGAACTCAATCCAAGTCGACTTGGAACGACTTCGGAATGGGGATTCTTCAGCATCCCTCCTTGGTATGTTGCCCCAATAACCCACGTAGACGTTAGAAGGACTTTCATTCAACAATGGTCTGTTAGGGCAGATATCAGCCTCCCTTGCTGCAATGCATAGAACAATAGATGATTATGATTCGATGGCAAAGAGGGAAATTATCAAGGCAAAACAAGAGAAAGCTCAAATGTGAGTGCTTATCTTGAGAGTGTCCAGACGTATGTAGACTCTAAATTTTCATGGTACAGGCGCGTCCAAAAGTTCCGAGCCGACTATGCAGAACTACGGGGTCAATTCGATCGGTTAAAGGCAGATGTTGCAGCTGAGGTGAACCCCATTTTTCTTTGAGCGCTAGATACCTGGACTAACTAATATGCAGAGAGAAGCTTCCGACAGGTCCGAGCTGCTACCGCCTTCTTCTGCAACCTCAGACACGCGGCGACGTTTTCAGCCTACACCTTCATCGACATCTTCCACACTTCATCCATCACTCAGACCCCAGTCTTCGGATGAACATTCTGAATCCCCCTTCCGTTCATCTAATAATTCTTCACAATTTAGCCTTCGAGAACAACACGCCCTGGACGAACACTCCTTCATACGGGAAACAAATGACCGGCTGGATGACTTCCTCTCGCAGGGGAGAGAAGTGCTCGATAACCTCGTTGACCAAAGGAATATGTTGAAAGGTACTCAGAGAAGGCTGCTCGACGCAGCAAACACCCTTGGCCTCAGTAGGGATGTCATTGGGTGGATCGAAAAGCGGAGGTACGTAGATATATCCCCATCATGCTGGTTCAAAGTTCCTGAAAAATATTGTTCAGCACCCAAGATATGTATATATTCTTCGGAGGCGCGGTTTTCACTTTCTTTTGTTTCTTTATGATCTGGAAATACCTCGGATAAAGGCCGCCCCTTCATCTCTCTCCCACGCACCCTCTTTTACCTGATGCATGTTTGCTTAAATTATTTGTCTTATAAGGACTTCTTGTTGATCTCTCTTTCTCTTGTCTTGTTTTTAAGACTTATTACTTTGTATGTTCTGTTGACGAAGCTGGTGCGGAGGGTGTACTCTATCTGTACTCCGAACAAATCCGCGCTTTCAGTCCCAATCTTGGTACTTGGCAATGTGAGGCTGCAGTGCTGATTTGACCGAGAGACCTCTTGATTTCAATACAAGTACCTCCACGAAGAAGCACACATCAACTCTGTCTTCTCCAGCCTGGACTATTCTTATCCTACCACACCATACACGGCGATCCCTCCGTTGTTGTGTCATTTATACGAATGCTATCTCCTGTTCAAAGTCATCCGTAATGGTATAATCCCCATCCCTCCAGAGTGTAAATATATCTTCAACCTAAATGGATCCTTCTAAGTTGCTTCTAAGAGTTGCCTAGGGCCTGCGTGTCGGCGATGAGGCATTTCGGTCATGTTCACTCCCTATCCGGAAGCTCCAATGGGCAACCCACGTAGACAGATGCTGGAAATATGCCCCTTATTGCTTGTATTAATGACACCAAATATCTGTTAAACGCGTTGTATTTCAGACTGATTTATGCAATTTATTACATGACCTTCCACGCCCATGATGGACCTGGGTTTGTTAGAGAGTCAGAACACGTTAGTTTGTTGTTAGGATAATTTCTCACCAAGTGGATCACTACGTCTGTGTCCTGCTCCAGTCCATAATCCGATTATTCCCAAGGCACTCCCAACACCACCTATCTGAATGGATTCACTTGTCCATTCCGGATCTGAACCGTCAGGCTCCGAGGACACCTACAGAGTTCACGATTAACTCAAGACTGAGAGGTTTGCATTGAACATACCAGACTCCATCTGATAGCTCCATCTCCAATCATCCTTACAGTACCAGAGAGCTTCCGTGATGTTTGTTCATCTGCTTCCGACACTTTGGCCTCACCTTCGATGTGGATGATAGGGAGCTTGTAGCAGAGGGCTGTCGAAAGGTCGTCCAGGTCGCAGTCGCTGTCATCTGAGATGAATTCAGCATCTGTGGCCTTTCCCTTTCCTTTCTCGGTTGTTGAATAGGACTGCGGCGGCTTGGGCGGGGCTTCATATTTGGATATTCGCAGTGTCATAGGAAATATCCTCATAGTCTCGACGATGTCTCCGGTAATCCTGGAAGTATCAGTGAATGAACTCAACTGTAGGTGGGGAATCAGCCGTCTTTGACGTCTAAGGCGAATATTAACAAAACTCACATTGTGATCTGGTATGACAGTTGATGTATATCAAGGCTTAACTGGTAGAAAAAAATTGTGAATGATACTTACAAAGCAAGTCTCTATAATCCAACCAGCAAACACATCGCCTGAGGTCGGAGTTGAGTGAAGTGCGTCAAACAGTGAAATGATATACCTACCGCCATTCGCCCTCAACACCGGCCCAGTCCCAACCACCTTCGTACGAATCGGTGTTATGAACACGATGTGTGTTCTCAGGCGAGATAGATGAAGGCCCAGCTTCAACCTGGAGTTCTTCTTCATCGTCTGGAAGCCAGGCCCACCCCCCGATTTGCCAGAAAGACGGTGAACCACCCATGCGTAACACCTCCAACGTCCTCAAGGCATCAATGACGCTCCGAAGTGGATTTTCGTCAACCAACTGTTGTAGAGCAGCAATCTGTTCAGGGGATAACTGGGAAGCCTCCGGGATTGTTGAAGGATCAAAGGAAGGACCATTCAGGTTATYTTCGGCTTCGTTTTCAAGGAGCCGGGACCGTAAATTCTCCTCTACAATGATTCGAGCCGCTGAAAGATACGCGTAGTCTGGTTTAATTTCGTGCGGGTATTTTGGGAAGATGTAGGTAGGGTTGGTTTCTTCAACTTCAACCTCGCCATTGAAGAAGAGGAGATGAGGTGTAAGGAGGATATTTCCCTGCGGGTCTACCGGTAATGAAGCATCGCCGTCGTCCGAATCCTCCTCTGAGGCTTCATCACCTTCATTAAGATCAGGAGCCGCCGAGGGCGTATAATCGTAATCCGCCTCCATCCCCATTTCCTCGGACTCGAAGAGATTACGAATATAGGTCTCTATCGCAGGTTCCTCGGTACCACTTGAAGAATGAATGATCGCTGTTTGATTCTGTGGTGTATCCACTCCCTCAAAGCCGGGGCCATGCTCACGATAGAGTGATACACTTTCCCCTTCTAGATCCTCAATCCAGGTGCGCCTGTGAGGAATACCTGTGTGGTGCATGAATGGGCCCCAACATCTCTCTGCTTGGAGGTACCTCAGATTGTAGACCTTGGCACGAGATACAATCCTAGCACGCTGAATTTGCGCTTCTGGCGTCATAGAGCTAACAGGAACACCACGACGGAGGTTGTACCTTGCATTTTTCTCGGTTTCATTGTGGACTGAGGGTATGAAGCCGGTGTGGAACATCAGCCTGTGGAAGGCTTTGCCTTCAGCACACGTGTCCCAATCTGGTTCGTAGATACGGGGGAAAAGTCTCGCATCCCTGTCAACAATAGGCTGTTGATTGGTGGCATGTTTCCGTTTCCTCGCTTGGTTGCGACTAGGATGCGTCACATCATTAGGTCCATAGCCTAACATTTTCCTCAGCATGAATTTGGGATACCCGTGTTCGAGGATTCGTGCGAACCATCGTCCGTTGAGGGAGTCGAATGGTTCAGGCGTCGGGATAGGGGATGACAATATCAGGACCATCGGGGGAAGTGAAAGCTGGGCTCGCCGAGTGAAATCCCGGAAGTGGGGGCAGTTTGGGAATGCTGCAATAGTAGATACAGTGGAGTTGAGAGCCTGCAAAGCTTTCGAGAAACATTCGTACTGCGGAGAAAACGTGTTGTTATATAAACGTTTKGTCATGGCGGAATTGATCTCAAAACTGACCTCTACATTCTGATTAGAGATGGAGACAGTGGGTATTTAGGCAAATCATACAAAGTGGAAAACGCGTACCTCCAATTTATCCAAGGGGGTCACACGAGATCGACGAAGAAAGTTTCTTGCGCCGATACGTTGAGTATATTCACTTTGCCAGTCAAACTTGATGGATGTATAATCCTCAATGATGCCGTTCCATGAATCAGCTTTTAGTGGCCACCGTAGAATCTCGAGAGTTGGACGGGGATCATCGAAGGTAGTCAGAAATATCTGCCGCCATAGATGAGTGTTGCCATTGTAGATCAGAGTGCGAAGAATGTGGCAAGTCTGAGCAAGTGCAGCTATGGAAGTAGGTGCATCATCGAGGGCGCAGAGAACCAAGATATATTCTATCACTTCTGCCGGTAGACTAGACAGCTTGCAAGAACCGGAGAAACGAGGTCCGTTTTGGGATCCAGACTCGTTATTCATACTTAGAGTGGTGGAAGGAAAGACAGGGAGTGACATTACCGATTTACTCAGCTACTGATGCCGCAATGCCGCGCAAAGCAATCGGGCCGCTCAGCGCTTAACGGCGAGCGCCACGAGGAATTGACCAGCACCCAAATAACCATAACTTGGACATTTCAGAGATCTATATAGATGCCTAACTCAGGAATGGTTTTCTTTCATAAGTTCATGATTTCGTGAACAAGCGACGTATTATAGATCGGCGTCGTGCCGCACTCTGCATCGGCGATGCTCTATGGCATGTCCTTTCACTTTAGTGGGCGAACGCAATACATTCGCCTGCCTCGATCCAATACTATCTTTAGTGCTGTTTGCAGTCTACTTACCCCTGCGGAGTCACAGTAGGGCGAACGCAATGTGTTCGCATCAGGTGACAGAGACACACATTTGGAGTCTTGGACAGATTGGTTCAAGACTCAAGCTCAAGTCCTGCAGAAGGACATGTGATATAAATTTATTAGTTTCAAGAGGATCGTATATAGGATATGCAGAGGCAGAGCTCTACCATAATTCGCTAGGTTCTGTTCAATGACATCGATCGAGACGGGGAACGCAATGACGAGTTCAACGTCTCTCACATCTCGCGATCGGTCTGGATTTGGTCTGTCAATGGATCGGTGTTTATCTCTTATTTAACTTCGGTGGGGTGAACGCAATGTTTTCGTCAGGTGATATAGGACAGACCGAACCTAGTAGTACTACTAGGTAGGCAGGAGAGTCAAGGTCTCTGCCAGTAAGAGGCGAAAGCCTTTCTCTACTTACTTATAAATTGTCGTAGCCTCGACTCTAGTTAGGCTAGAGATTCAGGGATAGTCACTTCTTCTTACTTAGTCGTTGTCAGGCATGAGCCGCTTGACACAACTGGGATTCATGGACAGATTTCAGGAGGTAGATGTTTCTTAGAGCAACTGTAGAATCGTAAAGCAGAGTAACATGATAGTTCCTAATTCCACAGGACATATATCCCGGACGGAAAATATACAAGGCAAACAACACTATTCAAGTCACAGTGGTATATAGGTAAGCTACAGTAGGTATGTGATAAGTTATAAGCATCGTCCGAAAGCAAGGTGGCGTGATGTGTCCAAGCACAGTAAAWGGAAAGAAAGTCAGGCACAACTTTGGTGCACACAGGATGTCCAGAAAAGACAATGAGAGGGGTTTGACGTCCATAGSAAGTCCTTAGAATCTGACGAAACTGAGAAGGGCAACAAACAGAAGACTGAGGGATAGTGATGGAAGCACCGTCAACGCTGAGTTGTCTTCATTGTCTGAGCCGGTGCTGCTACTCCCGCCATCAGAGGAAGAGGAGCCTGAGTCAGACGAGCTTGATGCACCGTTGTACTGAGCACGAATGATGTCGGCTGCTTGTTCAGAAACACCGTACAGTGGAGCCATCAACTATTGGGAAACAGGGCGATGAATATAGCAGATAGAGAATGTGTAACAACACATACATGACAAGAGAATGCGAATGGGAATATTGACCCATCAACCACCCTTACATTTGCTAAAGATAAAAGGAAAATGAGATGGTGTTTGGTAGGAAGAGACGTTAAATCCGTACATAGTCCATGCACCTGCAACTTGGCGTTCACAACACCACCCTTGTCTTGAGGTAGCATGGCACAAGTACCTGTNGGATGGTACTCTGTCGAGGCCTGTGTCACAAGCCACGCGTCCCATTGCTCATCCGTGCTAACCGTAGACCCAGGAGAGGTCTCTTCCCCGAGCGACGCAGCAAGTGGGTCGATCTGAGAAATGGCCCGAGCAAGCTTCAGACCTTCACGAAGGATCCTCTTGTCTATTTGCCATATGAAATTAGATTCGAAAGGCCATAAGAAAGACAGAACCTACCAGCGGGATTAGACAGATACCAAGGATCGATGACTGGTGGATCGAAAACAGATGATGAGTTCACATAGAGTCTCCCTTGACTGAAAGTATATGTATATCAGCAATCAGCAGTCCCAGAGAATTGTTTGCGATAAGCATTACCTCAATGGATGTTGAACTGCAACAGCAATGCTCATCATCCCCTGGAAAGCCATATTCAATAACATCTCCACGACACCCACATCACTGGAAGGAAAGATCGTTCCGGATATGGAATTATAAATAGCTTTGAATCCTTCAGCGACCTCAGTAGAAGAGCTGGGGACCATGGCTGGGTCCATTGAAGAGAGCCAAGTGTCCATCTCATTTTTAAGGGAAGATGCCCCTTCCGCTCCAAGCAGGAAACTAGAGTTCACATAAACTGTGGCCGAGTTCACGAATGAAAGAAATTCAGCCGTTCTCTATGGGAACGTAAGTATACAGCATAGCGAGGAAATGAAGAAAGGCGTACAGAAGTGTCAGACCCAGATGCCGCGATGGCTCCGGCTGTGTCCACAGTAGTACTAAATTCGACACGAGCACTCTGGGAGAGGAAATAAATTCAATTTAGTTCGATTTCGACCAGTAGAGGGAGCTTACAATGTGATCTTGAAGATGCTGCCCAACTCCGGGAAGTTCGACGACAACAGAGATTCCTGCTGCCTCAAGCACATCCCTGGGACCAACTCCGCTGACCATGAGAATCTGTGGACTCCCAATCACACCAGAAGACAAGATAACTTCTTTATCGACGTTGACCGAGTGTGTAGTGCCATCAGTAGACACATACTCGACGCCGCTGACTGTTTTGTTGTCTGAAGATGTATCGGAGAATAGCAACCGAGTGACAGTAGAGTTCACAAGAATAGCGAGATTGGAGCGGGGAGGAAGAGGGTCTATGTATGCGGAGCGCGAGTAAGATCGTGTCCAATTGGAAGGATTGATAGCTGAAGTGGCCACAAAGGAGCCCGAAATCTTTCCCGACGAGGGATCTGAATTGACTGGAATTCCTGCAGCTGCGAGAGATGTTCCCCAATCGGCCAACTGAGAAAATGTGCTGGTGAAGAACCGAGTTTCAGCTTCTACCCCTTCAGAAATAATTGCTAGGGGAACTCACTATCCGGTGTAGCTTGAATGAATCGGACCACTGTCTCCTCTAGCTTCTGCGTTATAGGTGATACCAGCAAGTTCCTCGACTGATTGCGTAGGAGGCGAGAAGGTTTCCGACTTGTCCATGCCCGCGAGGACGGAGTCCCATTTCCACTCGTCAGCCCCGTCTCCACCAACGAGGCTCTGCCAAGCATTAACCTCAACCTCTGCGGGACGGACCATGTACATGCCATTAATGGCCGCAGAGCCACCTAGGAGTTTGCCTCGCGGCCAAGGTATTTCACGGTTCGAAAGCTCGGTTTGTGCAGCAGTCCTATAAGCCCAGTCGTAAGCAGTTCCGGTGAGACCGTCTGTGTACGCATATGAGGGTGTGTCTGTGGGTATAA
Source organism: Chondrostereum purpureum (assembly GCA_004354395.1). Lineage (NCBI taxonomy): Eukaryota > Fungi > Basidiomycota > Agaricomycetes > Agaricales > Cyphellaceae > Chondrostereum > Chondrostereum purpureum. The sequence continues at coordinate 20,306 of LBLO01000322.1, read as the reverse complement.
TACTTAGTCGGTGTATTACAACCTGAAGAGTCAAACACTCGCCTATCCGGGTCTGAACCTGTTCTCCACTATCACCGGCTTCAATGACCAGGATAGTATGATTGGAATCTTCTGAGAGACGGGAAGCTACAACAAGACCAGCCAGCCCGCCTCCAACAATAACAAAGTCATAAGAGTCTCTAGATGGACTCGTCTCGTAAACAAAACGAGAGCTGAGTTGCTCCCAGGTGACTGGGTAGCACGAAACAACAGACGAAAATAGAAGGAATGCGGTCAATGATACAGACGACCACATGAGGGTTTAATGGTGTTTGGGGTTCGAACAACTGTTTATAAGAAATAGAGTTCCATCGGTCTCTAAGCTTTTATATCACACAAAGTCTGGGCTTGCCTCATTGCGGATGTATACAAGGGTTCGAAGCGAGCAGTCCAGATGCTGCTGGCCATGTCTTGGAAGCTCCGAAGGGGAGCTTAARCCATTAATTCGAATTTGGAGAGAGGAGACCGCGATGCCACTGGCGAGACTCGAGAGGATTGGTCCTTGCGCCACCAATGCAAATCTAGAACCATGCTCGGGGGCCAAGCACCTGCAAATTTCAAAGGGCATCAGTTTTGCGCATATAATTTGGAGGGCCAAAGCAGGCCAAGTTGCTTCAGTTCAAGGTGAGTGTAGCAGTGCAACGTAAACTAGGAGGCCCGTGGGAATTATAGTTCCTGCCTCTTACCAGTGAATTAAATGGCTCTTATAAAAGGACTGAATACTTTATGTATACATCCTTCTACACCAATACGATATCTTACATAGAACTCGACGAAGATAGGCTTTTGAGCGAAGAGGGTCATATTGCACCTGAATGACACCTCTCAGCCTACGTCGTCCTCCTCGAGAGCTCGTTACTGGCAGGGGATCTACGTATTCCTTGACACATAGACTCCGTCCTGTATTATATACGTATGGTAAATATTTACAGGGAAACGCCGTAACCATGGTAGAGAGAAAGAGAAGAGAGAACAGTCCTCTAAGAGCGTTGGCTGAGAGGGAGACAGAAATGTCAGACAAGACAATCATACACAGATGACTCAGTGAACTTACGCCATGCCACCATACCCCATGCCCGCTCCTGACTCTGCAAGTTTTCGTTGCCTGAACGCCTGTGAAAGAGAGAGATAAGCTAATGATAATGGGATACCCCGGAAAGGAAATAGAACAAACCTTGCGATATTTGGTTCGCTCGTATGTCACCAAGCCGACAACAATGAGCGCAATAACTGAGATACCCGCGAAAACACCTAAACCAATGGGAAGGACAGAGAGTTGCTTGCCAGGCACCTGGAAGGACTCTGCGGACTCGGAGGCTTCAATGGCGGCGGCAGCCTCTGTAGGAGTGTTATCAGAGGCCGCTGTACCCGCTACCTCTGCCGCTGCCGCGGTTCCAGATGCAGCAGCGTTTGCAGCTGCTGGAGCAGTTGCAGTTGCAGCGATGCTTGACAGACCCTGCAAAACCCAGGGAATTAGTAGGATCAGAATAGACGATGGATGTGATGAAAATCTACATTATCAGAGACTGCAGCGTTGGGGGCAGCCGACGCTGCTGTAGCTGCAGCTGCATCAGTTGATGTCGCTGCCGCCACATCGGTGGCAGCCGAAACTGTTGCAGCAGCAGCAGTAGCATCAGTACTGGGAGTAGCTAATTCCGAAGCTGGGACAGCGGAAACTCCCTACAATATGAATAGTGAGTTAAGTAACATTAGATAAATGAAGAAGATATGACGCACATTGACAGATAATGGACCGCCGGTGACTGCGGACTGTGTGGCTGCTGCCGCCGCTGAGTCGGTCACTGATGCAGCGGCAGCAGTGTCTGTTACTGAATCCGTCGCACTTGCGGAGGCAGCAGCGTCTGTAGAAAGAGCTGAATCTGTAGAAACAGAGGCAGCGCCATCCGTGGAGGCACCAACATCTGTGCTTGTTGCAGCAGCGGCATCGGAAGATGCAACGGAATCTGTGGAAGCAGCAGCAGCGTCGGTGGACGTTGAAGCGGCGTCTGTGGCAGTTGCGGCGGCAGTTGCAGCAGTATCAGTGGATGCAGCGGCGCTTGTCACCGACGCAGTGTCCGTTGATGATGATGCTACAGATGCAGAAGAGTCGGCGGCCGATCCATTGTTTGTGTTGCCCATCGTGACGGTACATCTGCGGACTTCTTCAAAGGCAGAGGGTTGACCATTGCCATCGAGGATAGGTGTCAGTGTGATAATACAGACTTCTGTCATTAGACCAGAGACACTATTATTATTATTTGCCAAGTTAGTAGTATTCGGTTAGATAGGTTATTGATACGCACGTCATGGTAGTCGAGGTGGTTGTGACCGTGGTAGCACCTGTGGCATCCTGGCGCAGGGCGAGTGGAAGGGAGTGTGCGGGATCGAAGGCGAAAAGAATGGAGAAAACGAAAAGAAGAAGGGAGAAAGAAAACGGGCTTGTCATGGAGAACATTGCGGAAAGAGCTGATGAAGGGGGCCTGAGGGAAATACGTTGAGCCCGGTTCCTGCGGTTTCTCGACGATGTTTCGAAACGACGAGCGTGTTCGAAAAGTTAAAGAAAGGAGGGAGCCCTCAGGGCGAGAGGCGAAAGGGAGTCAGAGATGAAGGGAAAAGGATAAGTTAGAAGGTACAACAGGTGAGAAACTAAAATGGCCGATGGTGGTTGCCAGAACGAGGCTACCTTTCACGTGCCTAGATCCTTGGCCCATCAACCACTCCCCATTGGGCCCTCTATAGCAACCACATCACACACATCATCTTGCATAGGACTAAATGGACGTTCTCGATGTCTCTACATAGACCTTCTGCTCTACAAACATATAATTCATAATTTACCCCCCACTTTAGCGCATCCCCCCCTCTACGGCTTTGTACATTTTTCCCTCTCGAATCCGTCTGCGACCTTGCTGTTTCCATTTTGCTAGTTGCCCTACAGCGGCTGCAACAGCCTGGGCCCCCCAATGCTCAAACGCCAGCGAGACGATCACATTCACCGTTAGCGTCAGCACAAGCACGACCCGCCCCTCGAGCGGGAGATCGACCAGTGTCAACAGGTCCGAAAAGATCCTAGGTGGGGATAACAGCACCAACAGATTGAACAAAGTCAGGGCACCGAGGGCTAACATAAGCAATCCTGTACGCCACGTCAAGTCAGCTATCTATGAACGATCCCGCGCCAGCGATGCATTTTGAAACCCACCATTGGTCCACATCGACTTGCGGTAAGGAGGCCCGATGCTGAACACGGCTGCAATGAGGATGTACTGGAAGCAGGATACCAAAAACAGAACCGAATTCTCGTAGTTCGTCGACTCCAATTTGTTGCCATCCTCATTGGGATCGTGTGTAGGAGGAGGTGTGTACCTACCAAAAAGCGCGTTTCATCCGACTGTTCGATAACAATTGATAAGACAGACCTACCAGGATTGATCACGGACCCAGATGTACACGAACAACTGAGCGGCACTTGTGATCAGGATCTGTCCAATGATGCTTGACAGGACCTTTTTCGAGACCAAACTGGCCGTTGGGCGCTTGGGATAGATTCGTGGATATGGGAGTGTACGCCCCACTGTGGACATCGGTTGAGCAACAAAATAAACGAAATGTTTGATCGTACGCACTGGTTACCGCAACCGGTATGATGATGAACAGATCGATATAAAGGAACTAGAATACGCCGATGAGACGCTTGACTGCGCAGATAACCATGTCACCCACCTGAAAATCTCCAAGGGAGGAAGCGAACGAATACAAAAGCGTAACAGTCGTGAATTGGATCATAGAATACAATGCCCTATATCACACCTCGTTAATATCACCCTACACATGAAATTCGATGAAAGGACATACATATACTTGAAGCAGCTAAAGCTCGTTACGAGCGCTGCCCTCCCCTCCTTGATGAGTTCAATCACACATCCAATATCTGGAGTGCTAGTAGTGAAAGGAGCAGCCACACTTGCTTCCGCTTCCGACAAAGAAATCCCCACATCGGCAGCCTTCAACGCAGCACAATCGTTCGCACCATCCCCACACATGAGGACAGTGTATCCCAGCGACTGCAGCCGTTCAACAACCTCGTTTTTCTCATCTGGAGACATCCGAGCGAAGATTTGAGTTTTAACAAGCATCTGAATGAAAGAACCTGTTCTTAGCGTCCCATTCCCTCAAGGCAATAAGCAAAAAGACACACTCGTTGTAACGTTTCCAGAGGAGCATGGTTAATCATCCACCGAAACACATCCCCAGTAATAACAAGAGAATAATCCTGATAGTCGATATCATCCTCATCCACCGCATGATGCGGCGGCGGCGCAAGAGGCTTCAAACTATAATGATCCAATTTCCACGCCATATCATCCATATTCGACCATTCCAACTTGGAAGCCGCAGTATTTGCATTGCCTGGGTGACTCTCCAGTTAGGCAACGCTATCATATATCATCTCTCGGGGACCTGGCGACTTACCACGAATGAAAACAGGCGAGAAGACATGCGCAGCTTGATTAATAAGCCCACACTCCCTCGCCACGCTAACCGCCGTCAAAGGATTATCACCAGTAATCATCCTACACGCGAGATGGGCGGCGCGTAGGGCCTGAATGGCAGGTCCCGTCCCTGGCTTGACCTTATTCTCGAAGATAATCAGTCCGAGGAAAGAAAGTCCGCTTTCTGCAGTTTCCCTATACACCACCATCAGTATTCGAGGTAGAGAGAGAGGGGGAGAGATGGTTGCCTACCTCTTCATCCGCTGTGCTTTCAGCCAAGAAAGCCCTTGAACACTCTTTCCCGCTATCGCAATCACGCGATAACCACGTTTAGTGTAGTACGACAAAAGATCATCGTAATCTTGGGGAACTATCGGACAAACGGTTTAGAGAGGGGGGCAAGAGAGAGAGATAGAGCGGGAGAACACATACAGGTCGCTTTGTCACAGATGTCGCTCATGACCTCGGGTGCGCCCTTGACATAGATCTCCATGCTGCTACTCTTCAACCGCTTGACGACGACGCTCATTCTTCTCAGGGCAGAAACAAACTCGAAAGTTCTGATCACACCCAGTTCCAAGAAATGCGCGTGCTAAGCGTAGTCAATCGCAGTCAGCAACGACGCCTAGATTCCTTGTATATTCGTCGGTCACTCACCTTCGTAGCGCCCTTCAGAGCGTCCTCCAATCGAAACTGCGCACTACCCGGTGGGCGCACCACAGTCTGCACCAACGCAGTCTGCTCAACAACAGCCCCGGTTTTGTCCTTGATAACACCCGTGCCAGAGACCTTTCCCTCTTCCAACATCCACTTCGTGAACTCGAACATCTTCGCATCAAGCGGGTCCCCAATAACCTCCCCATCAACCATCTTTAACGAATGACACGTCGCTAGTGCATGCAAGAAGCTAGCTTTGTTGTTGCCCAGAGGAACATCATGCACGTCGTCTAGCAATTCTCCAAATCGGGTCCCCGTGCGGTCCAGGGCACGGACACCGAGGATGTCGAGCCCATCTTCCGTCAAGGTGCCTGTTTTGTCGAAACAGCACACATTGACTTTTCCAGAGACGTTGACGCGACTGGGAGATATACAGTAGATGCCAAGTTTACGAAGGCGGCTGATAGCGAAGGATGTGCCGATGGAGAGTGTAGCAGGAAGAGCCGGTGGGACCACGACAGTAATCAAATCCAACGCACGTACGACAATCGTGTGCCACTTGAGCTATACCCAACACATATATAAGTCCCCAAGTCGGATAATAAGGAGATAAAAAAGCATACACCGATCCTCACAAACTGCACCGCACTGACACTAAATCCCACTCCCGCAATCGCAGCCAAAACGGCAATAAACCGCACGCTATCCCTGTAAAACTTGAACCCAATCGGTTTCGGGAACAACATCGACCTGATCAACGCCCCTTTTGTGGTGTTGAACCCCGTCCGCGCTACGAGCGCCAACGCTGGTCTGCTGGTGCTTGAATCCGCACCGAGGACGCCTCGAATGCGGACGACGCGCGTACCGCCATACATGAAGGACTTGGGGTTTTCAGCGGCCCCGGTGCGCCAGATGAGGATGTCCTCGTCTTTGGCGGGGGCTTTGGAGACGGGGATGCTTTCACCGGTGAGCATGCTCTCGTTGAGGATGGCGTCTCCCGAGAGGAGGAAGAGGTCGGAGGGGACGAGGGTGAAGTGAGAATTGGAGAGATCGATGATGTCGCCTGGGACGAGGTCGGTGGAGTCGCGTTCGGTCCCTGCAGTAATCATGTTAAAGAGAGAGTTTGAATGAAGGGAGGGAGTGGACGAACATTGACCATCTATAAACACTTGCATTATACATGAAAATCTGGACATTGCTCGCATCCTGGCAATGGTCTACGGTATGGTGAATATTTGGACAAGCAGAAAGAGACTAATGTGTACCTTCTTCGTTTCTACCAACGTCGTTGTTATACTCACAACAGAGATCAAAGCAATACAGAATGCATAATAGTAGTAATCGTCGAGAGACCATAGGATGATGGAGGCAATTTGAAAGACATAGAATGGGTGAATGACCTAGGCGGGATATGAGCAGTGAAATGCAGGGAAGCAGGACAAGTGTACCTCGTCCACCAAGAGTGAGACGGTGGATTTGCCTTGGATGTCGATTTCATTCCGACCGAAGAGTGAGAGACGTTGTTTTCTGATGGATTCTGAGAGGCCGGCTTGAAGCATAGCGGTGCCACTCCAAGTTGGATCTCTCCACTCGCTATATAGATTTAAGGAAAGAAGACAGGAAAACAGGGAGCAGGACGTACCGAACCATGCTGAAGAGACCTGTCCTAGGATCCAGTGCGAATCTTGAATACCGATAGTCAATCACTGACAACTTTTTCAACATTTCACTCGTTGGATCATAATTCTCATTCGGTTTATCTTCCACAGGAGTGGAGTGTCCATTTGTAACATTGGAAGGAAATACTGTGGATATGTGATATGCATAGTCGAGTACACGGATGGGGAAGAGAGTGATGTCTCTGAAAGCGGACTTGATTTATCATTCAAACCTGCACAAGGGAAGGAGGATAGAGAACATACCTCGACTACTACGAACCCGTTGCGGGTGTTTTTGAAGGCTTTTTCGTGGGCTACCCAGCGCAGCCAGAGCCGGGGGAACCAATGTCCGAGAAGACCCAGGAGTCCGAATGAGAATACGCATCCGAATCTCCAGAGGTATTGCTTCCAGGGAACTGTCTCGTAGCCAATGAAACGGATGGTGGTATCTTCGTCTGGGATGAATATAGTCTGACGACTGGGGGGACCTGGGGGTGGAGGATCGAGGTCTTCAAAGGGGATTTCGATATCTATGCGAGCCTCGCCTCCAAAGATGGGGTCTGAGCCGAGAAGGGGGAGAGATTGGGACATTGTTGGAGANGGGGGTTCGGAGTCGTAGTCGTCCATGCTTGCTGGGATGGACATGTGCACTGAGGACGCGTCTGAATCGTAGTCTTCCTCGCCTGAAGAGTAGCCCCATCGCTCGTCGCCGGATGCGTCTGAGCGTGCACTGGACTGTCTGCTGCGTGATCTGCGTAGGTTGAGGCGGCTGGAGGATGCGGACGAGCGCTGACCAAACGATGGCCGTCGCTGGCCAAGGGACTCGGAGGTGGCTGTCCGTCCAAAGAGACTGGCGATGTTCCCAAACACACTCGTCCGCTGGGGAGACGATGCGGCTGCTTGCGGCCGACGCCGACCGCGGACGGGCCTCCCGTCGTCGTCTTCGTCGGCGCCGTCGTCCGATGCTTGGTCACTGCCGCTGTCGGTGAGGATGGCGGTGCTGTCGACGGAGGCGCGATGGTCGAGGACGGGCCGCACAGAGCCCACCGAGCTCCGGCGCTGTCTGCTTCGGGACAGGTCTCTGCTGCGCCTGCCGGGCTCGACGTGGAAGCGGGAGACGCTGGAGGGGTTGACAGAGTGGCCGGGGCCRGAGAACATGTCGCCGTCGCCGCCGTACATGGTGCTGAACTGCGACTCCCGGCGTGCTCGTCTGCTGCTCGCCACGGCTGCACTGATGTCTATCGGCGATGCTCCCTCAGTGTAGTCCATCGCTGCAGATGGTCGTGAGGACCCAGGCATCTCATCCAGTTCAACGCTCCTCGCAGAATCCTCAACCGACGATATACTCGACTTAGCCGTCGTGACTGTGTTGTCGAAATAATACGTTTTCCCATACTCGGGGCCGAAAATCCTTCCACCGAGCTCACCGCTTTCGTCTCTTTCTCGACTAATGAAATAAATCCAGCATCACTCCCTCTGTCCTTGAAACTGATCGTTTACCCTACCAATCCACGTCCATCTCCTCGCCAGCTCACCTCTGCACCCAAGATCTTATGCATATGTACATAAACCTCAGTTCCCTACACTTCTTTATTGTCGTTCATCTAACTACAAGAGCCATTGCAATACACTTCATCCTTACACACACTTGTACAATCCTCACACTCTATATATTCATGATACCCAAGGATACGGTACGCGGATCATCCATCATGAGGCGCAAGGAGAATCAAAAGTGTGATGCCTATGGATACCGGTTCACCGAAAGTATATAATACCTTAACCCCGTATCCCTACYATCCATCCCCCTTCATCTATGAGCCTCATTCCACCAACACCTCCCTCTCCTGGCGTCGGCTTCCGTCGCAAAGGCCCAAAGTCTCTYCCAACATTACCAGCCTCTGCCTTCAGTCCCCCCAATTCAGGTGCATCAGAGCAGTTTCCTCTTGCCCCGAGTCCCAGCAAGGTTCATCCAGAACATGTCGTCGACGCCGGCGTAATCGCTGTCAATGGAGATGTCAAGTTGAACGAATGGAAAAAGGATGCAGGTCAGGTTCTGGGAGGCCGTATTGGCGGAGTCGTCGTCACATTGCCCGAAGACCGTCTAGAGGAATGTATAAATCAGTGAGTGCTTATATCCCCTCTTTATACTATCCCTTTCTTATCAACTTGTCCTTCAGGCTGAAGGACGCAACACCCACTGATCTCATCTTATCCGTGGCCATACCCTTCCGTTTGCACGATACAGACCATTCTGCAGCAGAAGCAGCCATCGCATCCCTCTCTGCCCCCTTCTCACTCACCACCATCTACACAAGCTCATCTCCAACTGCAATCGACAGTCTCAAATGGGCCCTGCAGAAAGGAAGGCCCGTCGATATCGATGTCCATGTCGCCTTCGACGACGACTCATTCGAAAAGTTTGAAGACTTCCTCACCAAGGCCACCGATCTTCCTGATGAGATCACCATTCCCTCTATGATCCTTAGTGCGTTTCTTCTTCTATGTATACCATAACGGAACCGGTCTCATATCTTGATCCTACTAGCTAACTTACTCCCACCACCGGATGATCTAGAGCTTCCCATCGTGAAGCTAATGAACCATCCGACGTACCGAGCGTTCCAAGCCCGGATAGCCTCATTATCTCTCTTCCCATATGTGCATGTCAAGTTTACGCCCCCAGCATGGACTCTGCTATCCCTTCTACACCCGCAGGGACCGGTCCCAACGCCACGCAAGCGCAATCGGATGCTGCGCAGCGAAGGGAGTGGAAACGCAGGATCAAGATGTATCGTCAGTAATCCCTGCTTTCTCTCTATCCTACTCCCACTTATCAGTGCATTTGTATGTCTACAGTTGGCCCAGTGATGGAAGCATTTGGATTCCGTCGAATCCTATTCGCCTCTGCTCCCTCTGGATTCGTCAAACCCTCTCTCAACGCTGGAGACTGGTACGAAATCGCACGAGAATCGTTAGCTGAATTAGCCGTCGAACAACAAGACATCGATGACGTTTTCTATCATTCTGCTAAAAAGGTGTACACTTTAGTCAAACAGTAGCCAGTCGTAGTCCTTATCTCCTGTATCTTATGCACGCTTCTTATGGTAATTGTTGCCCCAAGGCGAACAACTTCCCTTTTGGATATAATCGTGCCCGTTATGGGAATTACCCCGAGAACACGTGGGTAAGAGATCAATGTTTTGTAGGTGTTCCGGGTAACGAGCCGTTAGGCTCTTTCTTCTCTTTCCTTGTTCCTCGCCCTCCTTAGTCCAAGTCCTGCTATCCCTTCCTTCCTCTCTGTCCCGCATCCCTGTATCTGTGTTCTGTGGTGAAAATAGGAACATCCTGGAGTAAGATAAGAACACGGCCGACACCCACTCAGCAATCTATACTTTGTAGGCGTTTTAGGACACCTACAGCACCGCATTTCGACGGCGGATATACATATATTAAGACCTGTTCTCTTCGTTTGAAGAACAAACGTCGACACCATTCTTTTACCTGTATCTATGGCGGATTCCTCTGGGGATGAAATGACGCCGGTTGGGAGAGGACGGCCGAGGGCGAACTCGATGGCGTGAGTTGTTCTTTGTTTGTACAATGAGGCGCGTCGAGGACTCATGTCGAAATTGGCTGTTAGGAGTAGCAGCAGTAGCAGAGAAACATCTCCAAATCGAGTAAAGTCTTTCCGAACTCTCTCTAATGTGACATCTGTTTGCTGACACGAAGTTGTTCAATCTGCAAGCCCAAAAAACGTTCCTTCTCGCCGACCTCAGACGACGGTGATCTTGTTGTGCCACCTATCGCAGATGACGATACCCCTCCCCCCGAATCAGCGCCCATTATCCGCCAAGGTCTCGGCTTTGGGCGTAGTGTAACAACGGACGTGAACACCTATAAAGCCCCAGACCCCCCAGCCAACCCCCCGAACTTCCTCCCGGGCCAAGAAGTTGCCCTTCCGGGCGGTGGGCCGAAGAAGAAGAGGGCGAAAAAGAACAAGGATATCGACGAAGACCCTCGGTCGAGGTGGCGGATGGAACCGAATCCTCCCATCCCCCCGCAGAAGAAGGGGCCAAGGAAACCGAGGGCGAAGGCGCAGAAGGAGAAAGGGCCAGGGAAGGGGGCTTATGGCTCTACCTTTCGAGCAAAGCTGGGGCCACAGTTTCATTCGCAGGTGATGACGATTGAGAGTCTGGGGAGTGGGTCGAGTACAACTGGCACGGGGAGTCCTGCACCCGACCAGCAGCATCAGGGTAATGGGGGACAATATTATCGGGTCTTTCCTGCGGCCCCGAACGAACAGGCGCCACCACCACCACCGCCGGTGCAGAGGGAGACGACTCCGAAGGCTGCGACGTATTATAGGCATGACTATGAAGGGGGAGGGATCCACCGAGCTATACATATCCGCCAGTTCCAAATGTGCAACCTTATGGTGGCGTACAACCTTTGGTGCAGCAGCAACAGCAAGCGCAGGCTGGGCCCTCCTCTTTCCCGGGCTCTGCATCGCGCGCGTCCATGTCCAATTCTCCTATCAACACTCCTCTTCATACACCGAGTCCTTTTCCTCCTGTGCCACCAACTTCTTCTTCGAGCCGAAATAATGTGCAGCAGTTCAATCACAACCCCGCACCTCCACCACCTCCTGCTGCAGCTCCCTCGCAAAGTCAAGGACCATCGCGACCTCCACAGCAGACGTCCTCGTACGCACCGAGGATATCTCCTCCTCCGCCGGACCTTCATACTGCGTCTTTCGACTACCCTCCTCCTTCCCCCTCCCCTCGAGGCAGCGGCCAGTGGAGTGCGTCGCAGACCACATCTCCTACAGATCACAGAGACCCTGCCCGTCGTAAGTCAATACTGTCATTCTTTGCATATTAACTACATGCTCAAAGATCTATTCCAGAAACGGCACAACAGGAAAAGCCTCCACGGCGCAAAGGACCTCTACGTCTCGTCACCGTCCTCATCAGAGATCAACGTTGCGATCCCGTCGACTTGCAGTTGGCTGAAGTGCATATCATCTTAGAGAAAAATGATGATTTTGGGTTCTGGGCGAATGCGAAAGATGTGGTAAGTTTCTATTTATTTTAGAAACACGACTATTCTCGTTGCGCAACATGATCTCAACTCCAAAATGCAGTTCTACGAATTACAAACTAGCCCCTCTCGAATTCACGGTATGTTTTTACCAGACGGTGTTCTTCGGGAAAGCTCAAGCGTTTCCTTGTGGTATTAGGGCCTGCGAGAGTGTATACTGTCAGGAACAGGTTTCGCCAATTTCTTTTGACGGTGACGCCTGATGGGCGAGATGACTTTCGGTCAACGAATATAATTGTTTCTCCCAGATTGACGCTCGATGTCGTAGTGGAGATGGTAAGCGCCAACCCCTTGCATAGTCGCACCAGTGGAAGTGAAACTGATCCTACTTGTTGACGTTTTAGCTGCCTATGCCAGGGGCTCCGCCTCCTCAACCTTCTATTCCCAGGGAACTACTTCCAGACTCGGAATCAGAGGATGACGAGGAGACTCATATGAATGAGTTCCGGACTTCGATGGAAGAGATGCGGAGGATGCGACAGGAAGACCAGCTTCGGCGTCTAGCAGAGGCCACGCAAGGGAGTCCTACAGCCGAGAGCAGTACCACTAGCGATAGGAGATTCGAGTCTCCTCGAGGGCCTCCTTCGCCGACTCAGCCTCTAAGTCGGGGTGTGTCGACGACCTCTACGATCACTACCGCGACTTCAACCAGACCGACTTATCCGATGGACCCCCCTCAATCCACTGTTTCTGTTGCTGGCCCTAGTTCAGTAGCAGCTTCTTCGAAGTATCCTGGTGGCAGCAGACCTAATCGAGCACCGTCTCCGGAGATGTTTCAAACACCTTTAGATGCTCACTCTCGTGAATGGGATTACGATTCTCCCGACGAGTCTGATAGCGCAGAGAAGGTCTTCAGCCTTATATCCAAGAGGGTGGATCCACTTTTACAAATGCAGTCGGGTTGGTCACAGCTATTCCGAAGCAAGGCTGCTCCTGCTAGTGTCCCCGAGATGTTGAAGCAGTATCAGCTAGTGCAAGAGTTCTTTGATAAGTTTGCAGGGCGGAAGGTTCCTTTCAAAAGTACTTCGAGGTATAAGATTGAAAAGTATGTTTTGTTTCTGCATGAGAGGACTGGAATTCTTACACCTAAATCTAGACGCACATTACGGATGCCTTAAAATTTGAGGATCCTGCAAGGTATGCCTCTGACTGTAGTGAAACCTTGGAGTTGGTGAAGCTATACGGACCAAACGGCGCTCGTTTGAGAGACCAGCGTGTCATGGATATGATGGTAGACAATAGCCCGCCAGGTTACAATGCAAAACCTATCAAGAGGTTTCTACGTCTRCTGCGAGAGATTGATGAGCAGTGGCTTCGAGAGCATCCTCCTCCTGCAGGGCCGTCGTCCGGGGTCAGTGATGGTGCAAAGACGNCAGGGGGCGTTAAGTCTATGTTTTATTAGTTCATTTGGGCTTTCGGGACTGTCTATATTATTATGCTCTCCTATTTATGCTGTATGTTGTACCTATGTACATTCCATTACTTTGTGAATCCAGACTGGNAAAAATGTATAATTCTGATCTCCGCCACACTAAGATTTCTACACTGGGTTAGCATCAGTGAGCACACCATCAAATTCTGACCGCAACGTCCATCTTTGACAGACAACATTGTCTATAACTGCCCTTTCACATTCTTTTGAACACCTTATCAATGAGTTTGGCCCCCAAGGTTGCAGAGGACGCGAGCGACTATGATTAACATCAAACTAGTCGTTATAGGCGCCTCCGGTGTAGGCAAAACCAGCCTTAGAAGTCAGGTTTGTATCCTCTGCTTTCTTCATTGAGCTATCATACTCAGTTCATTATTGTTAGTATATCTCAGGCAGGTTTTCCAATGGATATAGGGCCACCATTGGAGCCGATTTCATTACTAAAACCCTTCCTCATCCTACACTTCCGGACGAATGTGTTGTACTTCAGGTGAGCACTCCCTTTCTGGGGGTCTGTATCATCCACTCTGAAACCAATACGTGCCCTGGTATGATAGATATGGGCAAGTTTTCATATGTTTCCTTTGTTTCATGACTCTGAACTCTCCCTTAGGACACGGCGGGGCAAGAACGGTTCTCCAGTTTATCTAGCGCGTTCTTTAGAGGCGCGGACGCTGTGCTCTTAATGTTTGACGTCAACGACCGGAAAAGTTTCGACTCCCTATCTAAATGGTGGTTGGAGTTCAAGGAAAGAGCCCCGTTGTTAGATGAAGATATGGCAGAGTACTGCTGTGTTGTGGTTGGGAACAAAATGGATCTAGTGAGGGATGACCGGGATACCGTGACGGAACCTGAGGCTCTCCAGTTCATCCACGAACTCATTCCTATTCCTTCCCGACCACYATCCCCCGGATATCTCGATCTTCCTGCCGAGGACTCCTCGGACGATGAAATGGGAGATGATAATCCCCTTTCTTCTTCTCAGTTAACGGAACGTCCCCACTTCCCGCTAGATGGAACGCAAGACACAGAGCGTTCAGGCTCTATTGCGATCCTTCAACCAACGCATCTGTCTCGGTCTCCGAAGCGCAACTTTTCCAAATCGAGATCACGGTCCTCTTCACGTTTTTACGGCACTGTGTCGACAACCCGTACCGCAGTCACTATCTACCACACTCCATCTTCATCTCTCTTTGACTCCTTTCATTCAGCTCGAACTTCTCCAATTTCATCTCCAAATAGGTCTCCCGTCGCACTCTATCGTAGAGCTCGCTCTGGCAGTACAAGTTCTGGCAGTGCAGTAACTATTACACCAAGCTTATTTGCCCGTGAACAAGTCACCACGACAACAACTCCAGAAGACGACCCTGTAAACCTGCCTCCTGAACTTCCTCTTATCCCCGAACGTGGCCCAAAACTCTTCCTCACATCAGCAAAAACAGGTGAAGGGGTCAAAGATGTATTCGAATACATTGCTCAGCGGGTGGTATCCAAGTGGGAATATGACGAGCGAGTCGAGGCGAGACGATTACACATGCAAGAGGAGGGCATGGGGTCGACGATTCGGTTAGGTTTTGAATCCGACGCTATGAGAAGCAGGGAACGTCTTTTGGGGCAATGTTGTGGTGCATGAGAGAGTCTCATGTTCCCCGCGATGACCCATCCAAGGCACTAATCGCTCCTCCGTAATCCATGGGTTTCGTTATTCCATCTATTCCAGGCCACTTGTGTTATTCATATCTCTATCTCTAGTCTATTCCTATGTATTTTCCCTTTGGGACAGTCGGTTTCTGGATTTACTCGTCATCTGTAATCACACCAAGCTCGTACTCACAATCAAAATGCAGATTATTCTCGGAGGGGCTTCGTAGAATCCAAACACCCCCTGGTCTTAAGATTCATATATACTCCTCTGCAGTTTGGACACAATTGTCGACACAAAAACAGGGCTGCCAGATGAGACGCGGAGGGGAGATCATCGCGGACGCGAAATCACCGGGTGTCCAAAGAGCGCTCAACACCGGAAGGGGTCTTTTCGAACGAGCACCCACGACTTTGATGGACTCGGGAGGTATGTTAAGATTTGCAACATCTGTGCAAGGATCGGAGAAAGGATATGGCACGGGAGGTTAATCCTTGGGCGACTCCTCGAGTCTTAGGGCTTCCCATTACAAGCAAGTATGTATTACAACGCTCTCAAGGAGCAGTGCAAGGGTAGTTATCCCTATGTGTAGATGAGNCATTTTTCTCGTTCCCTCGTTCAAGGATTTGTTTCGGACGTCTAGCGTCGGTAAGACAGTAGGACAACAGAGCAGTAAAACAACTGGTTCGATTGTATACGTGAGTGAACAGCACCCCGAGATCTCTGATCAGTATCCCTGCGTCACAGTATTTCTATGTAGCAGGATATTCATCAATGAGAACGGTAAAACATAGCAAGTGCATATCACAGCAAGGTTTTTATTATACAGGACATTTACTGGGTGAGAGGTCGAAGATATCAGTCGGAAAATTTCTTACAGCTGGTAATAATGACTCAAGAAATCGTAACTGAGCAGCGGGAAGGTTGGGAAATGAAAAGGTGGGGCGGTGTAAGGGCAAGTTGTAAATTGTAGCCACGTTAGAGCCACGAGGGAGCCATGTGTCTGACACGCGAGATTTGCCACGCGAGGATGTAGATCTCTCTCTCATCATCCCTAGATGATCTCTCTTTCCGACCCGTCCACAATCCCGAATTGGACAGGCAGAGTCTCTAGAAACAACACCGCAACAATTGTAGGCGGTAAAAATCAGACACCCTGCCCTATCTGGACCATCCCGCGGTCTCCATCGGCGGTTATTCTCCTGATGCGCACAACTATGCCTCGAAAACAGAAAAAGACGTGACTTCATCCTTCTTACCGTGAACTATTGCAAAGGGCTCCCCGAGATTGGCCTGCTGGATTCATAATACCTCTCGGCTCTGAGCTCTCGTCGTATCACGACCAAAAATGGCCGTTCTCTCAATGTCACATCCCTCATATAAGGAGGAGGAATTGGCCTTCCCGTCATTTGAATCATACAACACCTGCTACACCATGCCTACTCATCCATCTGCGTTTCTTGAGCGCGGCAAGGCATGCATAGACTGCAGGTGAGCCGTTTCATGGCAATGTTATCTGTCTGATTGATAATTAACTTGTCCACCAGACGTCGCAAAGTTGTAAGTGTATTTCTCCTGGCTATCCCATTTATTGAATCTCAATGATATCACGACAGAGGTGCGATGGTGCCGTTCCCGCCTGCGGTCGATGCGTTCGCGCTGGGCATCAGGAAGATTGCGAATACATGAACGAGAATGGGAGAACAAGAAGCCAGATACTGGAAGAGAGTATTGCCAAACTCGAGAGGCGTCTTCGAGAGCTTCAGCCGACTGATACAAATGCTTCAGTCCAGGTCCCGTATCACCCACCCTCAACTTCTGCACACACCAATAGTTCTCTCTCTTCCCGACCGGCAAACGCTGTGCGTCCTGGCCCCAGAGGAGATACTCTTCCAGCAGGAGTGAGAGAGATCACAAATCCTCCTCCCCAAGTAGCAAAGACATTGTGTGTGACGACTATGATTTCTAGTTGCTACGTCGGATCTGACCAGCTTGTATTCTAGGATCAACCTTTTTGCGCCACATGCTTCGCAATTTGGATTTTTCCTGAACGGACCTCGCTTTGTATCTTCAATATTCTCAGCGGACCCCCGTACTCGACGTCCATCACAGGCGCTCCTGAGTTCCGTCTACCTATTTGGAATCCACCTTTCTAACTCCGAAACATTCACATCTAAAGAGCCGAGCTTTGTCACTCGAGCTGTTCATGAGTTACTTATCATGAATCCCTCTGAGGATGTGATCCAGAAGATCCAAGCCGAGGTCTTGGTAGCTCATTACTATCTCAGGAATGGGAGGTTCCTCGAAGCTATGGTTCGTATTAGCACCGCAGTCTCTGTCTGTATTGCATGTGGCTTGCATAAAGATCAGCCCTCCTCGGGTGGAATTCAACTCCCTCCTAGCGAGAGATGCTGTTGAGCAGGGAGAGCGTATAGATGCTTTCTGGACCGTTGCTGCGTTGCACAAATGCTGGTCGATTGCTTTGCAATGGCCATCAACTGTCTCTGACGCCCTGGACGAGCAAATTACTGTTCCCTGGCCTTATGATATRGCCTTGTACGAAGGGGTTCGTGGATGCATTTCTCCTGTGTTCCATTAGGGCATCTGATCGTCATTCTTAGGGCCAGATTCCTAATAACCCCCCAAAGGTTTCTACACTGAAGGTCTTCTTGGATAATCCTGGGTTGTCCGAGAACTCGACCTCGTCTCTTACCTTGCGAGTCAAGGCTACTACTCTCTTGGAACGTGCCCGATACCTCGGCGTCCACTGGCGGTCTGGTAAGGCAAATAATCCGATGTCCAGCACAGCTTGTTTATGAATCTTCTTAGACTTAAACGATGCAGATGAAAATGCGAATTTCAGAAACTTCGAGCAGACACTTTTGCAATTTATACAACGCCTCCCGCCCCTTGAGATGTTCTTCAACATGCCCATAGATGCGATCCGCACGCACCTGGTCACCTTGACAATTGCCCAAGTCTCCATGATACAACTTCATTCTGAACTGCAACAACACAACACTTCCTCTCGAAGGAAGGCATTGACTGCTGCTCAATTCACCGCACAGCTCTTGGAAAGAATCCCGAACCCAGCTGACTTGAAGCACATCAATCCAATCATGGGGGTAAGCTATTAGAACTAAACGATCCAGCGATGTCTGTTAATTTCCTTTGATCAACTTAGACGCTATGGGTATCTGCTTGTCAAGTTTTTATCTTCAATGTACAGCAGGCAAATGCATCGCGTGACCAAACGAGAGTCCGCCCTTTTCTCGCCCCTCTTCGCAGGATGATGAATATGATTTCGATGTTCAGTACCAACTGTCCCCTGTTTCGTGAGTGTTGTTCTCATCAATTATGACCATATCCCATTGGTTCTTACTGAAATTTACAGGCTTTCAATTGAGTAAAGTGCAAGAAGCTTGCACCAATGCCGGCCTCCCCCCCAACTTTTAATTGTTTCGCAAGAATACCACTGTATCCTCAAGACTGCACTTCGACATTCGCCTTTGTATCGTTTACTTCTAGATCTTTTGTATAACACATCTGCGCTGTAGCCATATTTAAATTAATTGTTGTTACGACTGTGACGACTTCGAACATCATCTGGGATACTGGCATTGTTATAAACAGATTCTGCCCATCTCCGCATCCACTCTGCACGCTGCGAACAGTCAACAAAGTAATAGCGCGGTGACCTCTAGAAATATACTTACCATCTCAACGCTGTCTGGACATTCGTCAGGGCTCTCCGCTAATTTATCGAAAGCCTTCATTGCCTTCCGTCTCTCCTCTTGTCGACCTTGATCTTTGCCGTCACGCAGGCCTTCCTTTCGACCTGCCTTTAGTCCTTCTTCGTAACCCTCATCTCTCCCATCCTCGAATCCGGTGTCGTATGCGTCTTGGTAGATAACTTCACGTTCTGCATTGAAGCGTTTGAGCATGCCCGACTGTAAGCCCTCTTGTCGCCCCTGTTCTCTAGCCTGGTAGCTTARGAAGGAGGTCTTACATTCATGGGCTGCACGAGCAGCTTTATTTGCCCTTTCTTCTGCCTGATGTTTCTCCTCCTGAAGACGCTTCACCTCATTTTGCAGAGCATCTAGCTTTGCCTTGTACGCGTCACATTGCTGCTGAAGCTCGTATGAGGTTACCTGAGAACGTGTCTGCTCGCTGGCCTCTCTGAGAAGCACTTCGGCATGTTCTGCTCTAGATACAGCCCCATTCGCACGGCGGATCTCATATTCTAGGCGATCGGCTGTCGTTTGGAGAATGGTTTGCAGCCGGGTAACCTCACGGCGATCTTCAGAGCGCACCAGAGAGAGAAGAGATTCAGAGGGGAGAGACAAGGGAGTGTGAACGGATGGGATGGGACTTGGAGTAGGACTCGGGATGGGAGAGATAAACGGGTATCCTATTTCTTCCCGGCTTTCTGATAAGTCATGTCCCTGCGGGATGCTGCGCGGCGTAGAGTGCATAGGGTCACGAAGGATTTCAGCTAAAGACGAGTTTCTCACCACCTCTGGACGCTGCATTGAAGCGTCAGGAGGTGGACTTCGCGGACTGATATAAGTAGAAATGAGAAATAAGGTGCATTACTAGGAATGGTGCAAGGGTGCATGCTCACGCCGGCGTCGGAGAAAACAGTCTAATGCTAGGGAGAGAACTGTCAGGGTCCGCTTCAAAAGACATTAGGGACTTGTTCTGAGAGAAAAGAAATAAGTTGAGGGGGAGAGAGATTGTGGCCTAGGTTTATGCGTAGTTTATATTGCCTGCACGTTTACTGCACGTGTAGGGCGATGTCATCATGTCAGGGTCGGGCGCGATGCTTTGCCCAAGGCTGGAGTTGGGCTTGGTAGGGCTGGATTAAAGATAGAGATAGAGCGTATATGTCAAGAACTTTTGCTATTTTTGCTTGGAARGGGAACTCCCAAAACACAGATAATTGAAAGACTTAGATTCGATGGATTGCCACATATTATGAGAGACAGAGGACTATGTGGAGACTTTCTCGACAAACCAAAGAGTTCGGCTGCCAAAAACGTCGAAGATACGAGTTGGATGAGGTAGTACTGGTGGGCAATTGTAATTTGTAGAGATGTTGAGGAAGGTACTGAAGGAGGGTGTCAGTTCCTTACATAACTCCTCTCAGTTGAAACGCCACTGCAAAGATCGAACCGCTCAAAGAAGGAGCACCCGTGAGGCGTTAGCACTTAACCACCTGCCATCATGAACTCGACAAATTCTTCGGAGCCTTGTATCTCAGGATCTGGAAGCTTCGAGAG